>JAESUZ010000446.1:600000-852521 GCA_017311185.1 Proteles cristata cristata | reverse complement strand
TTTTTTTTTTTTTAATTTCTAGGAGAGAGAGAGAGAAAGACAGTATGAGCAGGAGAGGGTCAGAGAGAGAGGGAGTCACAGACTCTGAAACAGGCTCCAGGCTCTGAGCTGGCAGTCAGCACAGAGCCCGACGCGGGGCTCGAACCCACGAACCGCGAGATCATGACCTAAGCGAAAGTCGGACGCTCAACCGACTAAGCCACCCAGGTGCCCCCTTCTTTCCTTCTTTCTTACTTTCCTGATAACATTCTCTCCTGGAAAAGATAATAACAGTAAAGAAAAGCAGCTTTTCCTTTCCCTGTCTAGCTCCACAGTCTCTTTGCGGCCCTCTGTCGACCCGGGCAGGTGATGTCCACTGCCGTTGCGGTAGCCTTGGTAATATTTTAAATGTATCAGTTGGGCCATGTCCCTCACCCTTGAAAACCTAGATTTTGTTTTGAAATGCATTATACACATGTGAGGAGCTCAAAGAGTCATGGGTGAACACGGAATACGCACCTCCTCCCGTCTACACCCGGAAAGTCACCCGGGAGCCCTTCTGCCTGTCCCTCCCCCATGCCCTCTCCATGCTCTGCCTCGTTTCCTGGGGATCATTTCCTCGCTCTCTCTTCCTAGTGTTATTGCCTGTGTAGGTTTTCCTGTTACAAGACTGTTCTCCATGTCTTTTTGCTTAACTGAAGCTTCCAGAAGGCAAGGACCACGTCTTCCTTATTCAGTGTTGAATCCATTCAACCAGACTCCTTGGCTATAGTCGGACCCAGTAAATACTATCAAATATATGAACAAATTCTTGAAGAGACAGATGTATTTAATTCATTGATTTAAAATATTTTGAGTTGGGGCACCTGGCTGGCTCAGTCGGCTAGGTGCCTGACTTCGGCTCAGGTCATGATCTTGCAGTTTGTGGGTTCGAGGCCCATGTGGGTTTGAGCCCCAGGTTCGAACCTGGAGCCTGCTTCAGATTCTACGTTCCCCCCCACCCCTCTCTCCCTCTCTCTCTTTCTTCTCCTCCCTGCTCACTCTCTTTCTCTCTCAAAAATGAAAAAGTTAAAAAAAAATAAATTTTTTTGCATTCATAGTGTTGTCGATTCATTGGATATGCAGGTTTTTTGTTCAGAACTATGAATACTGAGACTCAAAAGGTAAAAACATTATTATCCTGATATGTTTTCAGTTAATAATTTGCTAATTCATTAAACATTTACCTGAGCAGCTACTCTGCAAAATGCTATTGACCAGATTCCAAGGTTTTATAATTTTCCTATGTTTTTCAAAATACAGAACCTTTTCCCCTCGCTTTCCTTTTTTCAGTGAGAATTCGGACTATTTTGATGGACTCCTTGAGAGTTATTATTGTACTCAGTGTTTTGTTCATGATGAGTAGTTACCTTAAGAGCAGATACTGAATATTTCCCATTTGTCACAGTGCGTCCCACAAGTCAGGACACAACCAAGTGGGCATTTTGTAAATAAAAATAGGTTGAATTGAAATGATGTGTTTTAAAAAAAAAAATAGGTTTATTTATCTTGAGAGAGACGGAGAGAGTGAGTGGGGAAGGGGAGGACAGAGAGACTTCCAAGCAGGCTCCACGCCATCAGCATGGAGCTGGATGCGGAGGCTTGAACCCATGAACTGTGAGATCATGATCTGAGCTGAAACCAAGAGTTGGATGCTCCACTGACTGAGCCACACAAGCATCCCCAAAATTAATGTTCTTAAAACTCATAAGGCACTTGTACGAATGTTTCCTCTTACTTCAGTCTGATGGAGAAGTGAGCAGTGTCACTTTCCTCTCCGAGCTTTGCACGGAGTGGGTATTTATACGTTTAGTTTTGGCATCGTGAGAACAACCAGCGTAATCATTTTCTAAGGTTATTGGAATAAATTACCACAAAGTGGGTGGCTAAAAACAGCGGAAAGTTACTCTCTCACAGCTTTGGAGGCTAGACGTAAAGACGGAGATGTCGGCAGGGCCGCGCTCCCTTGGAAGGGTCTGAGGTCCAGCCCGTCCTGGGAGTGCACCTTGGCTACGGTGGTTGCTCACGATCGTAGCATCTCTTGGGTTGTGACTCATAACCCCGCTCTCTGCCTCCATGTTCACATGGGCCTCTCCCCTCTGTGTGTCTGTCCCAATCTCCCTCTGCCACTCCCAGGGGATGCCACCATTTGATTCTGGCCCATGCTGATGCACTATGTCCTCTGCTTAACCTGACTACGTCCGCAAAGACCTTGTTTCTAAGGAAGGGCACGTTCCCAGGTCCTGGGTGGGTGTGAACATTTAGGGGACACGATTCAGCCCAGTGTGGCCACATTTCACGCGTGTACAGTAATTTATGAAATCCTAATGTAGTGCACTTCTTCCACAGGAGTAACAAAGCTCGGGGAATACGCGTGGAGGCCACGGGTGAGGTTCACACTGTCTTAATAGTTGCTTCACCTTCACAAAAACAGGAGAGATTTTTTTTTTTCTCAAGTTTTTGGAAGTTTCCATGAGCAATATTCGCCGGTTGGCACAAAAAGAAAACTTCTGTGTGTTTTTTCCCTCTGTTACCGCGGCTCGATCATCACTTTCTCAGCAGGCGGACTCACTTCTATTGTTTTCATTATGGCAAAAGGTATATATGTCTGGACTCAGTCATGAGTCCTCCGAGAAGCACGTTGTTGAGGAAATTGCCATAAAGATCAGCTGTTAGGAGACAGCAGTCAAAGCAATGCGCATTTAGTGGCTAGAAACTAGCAGTTACAAAGCGGTTCTTTATTCATCACCGTTGTTACACTTGAGATGAAATGGGTATTTGATGGAACGGATCTCATTAAGCAGTGAAGATGGTCACTCGAGGGATGTGTTCACATACGTGCTTTGGTATCTGTGTGTCTGTGTCTGTAAGTGCAGTCCACTAGTTCACGTACAGATTTTCCCGCCTCGTTCAAATATCCACATAGACAACAGCGTCGTAAAAAAATGAGCACATAATTAGTATTCCTGCTGTTATATACCCTTGATTTGAGGGAACACGTGGAAAGGCTTTTGGGGACCATATTTTAGTGGGAACTCTGATTTCCTTTATGTAGAAAATGCAGATGATCTTCAAAAATGTACGTTCATTTGAGATTTAAGTAACTAATAAATTGGGTGCCAAAGGGAAAGGGATAAAAAAATGCATTCTATTGAAAAATAAAAAATGAAAAACATTTTTCCCCTGAAAGCCAGACCCATTATTGAAAGCCTTAATAGATTTGCTAAAACAATCCATATATTACTACTGATTTGTGGAGGTGATTGCCCTGCATGTCAGAATGATGTCTCATGGCTTTCTGTTTTATTAGGCAAACTTTTCAACCCATTGTTTGATTGACTTATGTACAAGTCCCACTATCAAAGTGATGAGAATAGAAGAAAATGGCCAGCACTTCCTGTACCATTTTTTTAAAAAAATTTTATTAACATTTTTTTCAATGTTTGTTTATTTTTGAGAGAGAGAGAGTGTGTGTGAGCAGGGGTAAGGCAGAGAGAGAGAGGGAGACACAGAATCGGAAGCAGGCTCCAGGCTCCGAGCTCTTAGCACAGAGCCCAACAGGGGGCCCCCGAACCCATGAACTGTGAGATCTTTAACCTGAGCCAAAGTTGGACACCTAACCGACTGAGTCACCCAGGTTCCCCTTTCTGAGAGAGAGAAAGAGAGAGAGAGAGAGAAAGAGAGAGAGAGAGAGAACGTGAGCAGGGGAAGGGCAGAGAGAGAGAAGGAGGCAAAGAATCCGAAGCAGGCTCCAGGCTCTGAGCTAGCTGTCAGCACAGAGCCCGACTTAGGGCTTGAACCCGCGAACTGTGAGATAATGACCTAAGCCGAAGTTGGATGCTTAACAGACTGAGCCACCCAGGCGCCCTGAGGAGCCCCTTCTGTACCGTTTAAGTTTTCAATTTCACTAAGTATCCAATGCATGGATTTGAGGGAAATTCAGCTAAATTTTAAGAAAAGGGCCAAGGGAGATGTGAAAATAAGGCATAGCTATAATTAATATTTCATGTGTCCGACATTCATAAGCCTTCTATAATTACTTTTCTTTCTCTGCAATGCTTGTAAGTTGTAATCTTCATCTGTGACCCCACTTATCTGCAAATGTTTAGCTGTGGACATTTCCATGACAACTCCCACTTACATCAAAGAGATCTACAGGTAGGAAGCCGGATTTTCCAATTTGCCAGTTAATTGAAGTACAGCATTTCTCCCTTAGAGGAGTACACACGTGTGGCCCAGAGGATGCACACTTTCTTTACGACTCCATGCATGCCCACACCTTGCTGTTGTGAGGAAGGAATGCTGTTCGAAATGTCACTAAAACCCTTTATCCATTTCTATCCCTTAAAGAAGTGAACTTGTCTGAAAATTTGTTTTTCATTGCACTGAAAAAATAAAAATCTCAGCATGTCTGAAATTTCGAGTACGCCATTAAAGATTGTCAGGAGAGGGAGAGCAGGCAGAAGGCACTGAGACTTGAGGCCAGAAGCTTGGCGTGGGCCCCGAAGCCCTGGTTCTTCCCCTCCGCCACCCTGGGTCAGGTCCCCAGCTCTACCCCGGGTTTGGTGAGCACCCCAACCGCAGGACTCAGATGTGCATACACTCCTGGGGTGTTACTTAGAGCAGAAGGGGGTGAAGCAACATCAGCGGCGTGGTGGGGACTCCCGCCAAAGCCTCCGAGGGTCCTCTCCGGGGTGTCCCCGGGCCACTCTTACTTGTGACAACACGTGCTATTGGCTGCCAGGGGAGCTCAGTAGAGGCGCAGCGTCCAGGGGTTTATTTGGAGGCCGACCACCATGGGCACCCTCTGCCTAGCATGTAGCCACATCCTAGACTCCCAGAAGGCAATTTATACCGTGTGCTTTGTACAAATAATCTTGGCTCTGTGGCCCACTCTTGAGCGTAGGGGGAGCTTTGTATCAGCATCGGCCGCTGTTCACCATGTACTTCCGGGGGCAGCCCAGGGCTGACGCCGCACGCAGCCCTTTCTGAGGACTGCGGTAGCCCGCCTGCCCTGGGCACCTCCATCCCATCTGTCACGGTCCTGTCCTGAGTTCAGTCACTTTTTTCTTGCTCCATCACCATGACCCCAAGACTAGGCTACCATCCTTCTCCCTGGGACGGCTGTGTTAGTTTCGGAACCATGCTCCCTGCTGCTGATCATGGCCTCCCCGCGGTCTGCTCTTCAGAGAGCCGCCAGAGTGATTTAAAAAACATATTTGTTTATTTTGGGGAGAGCGCAAGCAGGGGAGGGGCAGAGAAAGGGGGACAGAGGATCCAAAGTGGGCTCGGCAATGTCAGCCCAATGCGGGGCTCGAACTCACAGACCTCAAGATCATGATCTGAGCTGAAGTCGGACGTTCACCCAACTGAGCCCCTGGGCGTCCCCGGAGTGATTCTCTTGAAATAGAAATCAGATTTCTCACCTGTCGCTTGTAAGCCGCAGGTGGCATCTCGTCCTGTGAGGGTGGACTGTCCAGGCTCCTGCATGGTCCAGCTCCCTGCGTGCTCTCTGAGCCCGTCCTCTGCCCCAGGCCCTCGCCTGTGCCTCCCCAATCCTGGAGACCTGCTGTCCCTCCAGACCTGAGATAGCCCTGCTCAGGCCTTTGCAGCAATGCCCCGTCCCCTGGAAAGTGACCCCCCGAGGCCTTCCCTACTGTATCCAGGTCTCCCCTTACAGTAAGAAGCCACACTCTTCCAGCACCATCCGCCTCCTCCCCATCATGCCCATCGCAGCACTGATCCCCACACATGATCTGCATTGATTTGCGTTTTCTGCAGCTGACCCGTCTCCCCTCGCTAGAACGTGAGCCCCAGGCAGCAGACGGGCCCCGTCCCTGGTGCCTGCAGCAGAGCCCGGCGCTGTGGAAGCAGCCGTACAAATCCTTGAACGGATTAGTGAGGAAGTTAAGTACAGAAATCAACTCAGGGGAATGAAGACTCAGGAGAGGTCGGCAGAGTCCGGCCAGTGGGGTGACTGTCCCGGAGCAGTTCTCAGTGACGGTGACCTCGTATGGAGAGGGGCCCGGGGGCTCCGTTGTGGTGGTGGATTGGCGGCTGAGCTGCTGTTTCCATGAGCGGCTGAAACGACCCCGTGCCAGTTAGCGGCTAAGAGGAAGCAGTTGAGAGCACCGGGGAGAGCATTAGGGATGATTGGAAATTGAGGAGACATCTTGACGTCAAAAAACACGTTCTGTGAAACTCAATTGCTGGTGAAGTCGCACTGTCCCTGTGCCTTTTGTTGACAATGATCAGAGTCAGGGCACCTGGGGGCTTAGTCGGTTAAACATCTGACTTCAGCTCAGGTCGTGATCTCACATTTCATGAGTTCAAGCTCCACGTAGGGCTCTGTGCTGACAGCTCAGAGCCTGGAGTCTGCTTCAGATTCTGTGTCTCCCTTTCTCTCTGACCCTCCCCTGCTCGCTTGCGTGCTCTCTCTCTCTCTCTCAAAAAAAAAAAAAAAAAACGAAACAAAAACAAAAAAAACCCATTAAAACAAAACAAAAAAAAAAAGAAAAGAAAATTATCAGAGTTAACTTTATATTGCCTCACCAGTGTTGTGTGGTTTAGTTTTCTTTTCAGTGTCTGGTGCTTGTTTCCTCTCTGGATGTTTACAGTAATGCATAAGGTGCTGTGGCTTATGTTTCACTGACTCATGAAACAGAGCAGCCGATGTACGAGGAGCTTGAGGAGCGTGCTGGAGGGGACACTTCCCTTGGGCAGCGAGTGGCTTTTGCCTTCAGGGCATCTGGTTTTCGAGCGGATTGCCTTCCCTTTTCTAGAGTTGTACCCGCTACGCACTGTAGCTGTGTAGGTCAGATGTCTGTGGGTGGTGACAGCTGATGTTTTCGGGTTCTTTCCCTTTTACTGGAAGCCAGGGAGACCTGTGTTTGTCGATGGGACGTGCACACCACGCTCGAGCCACGATCCATCCCATTATATCTGTGGGGAATGTGGAGGCTAATGGGAGTCGAGGTCGAGGTAACTGGTGCGTTTACGTCATCAGGACACAGCGGATCGAAAGAGAAGACTTGGTCTAGTACTTGGAGGAAATACTCAGTCTGGTGGTGTCGCTCTAATAGCTCCTTGTTTTGTCTTCTTTGACATAAGTATGTGTTTGAAGAATCCAAAACTGTGTTTACGTAACTGATTTGCGTTCAAGGGTACTCTTGAAATCTGCAGATAAAGGGCTTCGCGATGGCCAAGCAACTAGCTGGGCGTTGTTTGGTCCAGTCTCAAACCATGCCTGTCGGCGTTTCTATAGTGCAGCTCGCTTCCTCTAGAGGTTAGTGTTAGTAAAGAAAGAGAAATAGCCGCTGAGAGAAGGCGAGTTGGTAAAAGAAGGTCTGTAATTATTATTATTTTTTTTCAATACAAGCGAACTGACAAAGACGGGCAGACATTCCGTGCACGGATTTCTTCTCTGTAAAGAGGGCTTGGGCCTTGCTTTTAATACAGCCTCTTATTTCTTGAGCTCTTCTCGGCTTTGAATTATGTACCTGTTGGCGTGACTGTAGATTTATCCCATCGGAGGGCATCTCTTTATGTATTTTAGCATCTGGGGCCCGGGTTAAAGGGGAATTTTTCTTTCTCCTTCCATTGGCTACGGCCAAAGGGGTAAGAAAGGATGTGAGCCATTCCATTAGGATGGATTGTGATGTCATGGTTTCTATGGGGACTGATTTCTTTCTTGTGCCGCAGTGAAATGCAGCAATAACAAAGAAAACCACCACCACCAACAAAAACCCTCGTGGCTAAGTTTGGCCTTCAGGTGAGATACGCGGAGTCTCCCACAGTCTCCTTTGAGCCCCGTGTGTAGGGCCAGCGTGTAATTTCTTCGTCACGACGTCCTCTGTCCCACACGACAGAGTGTCTGACACCGAACAACTTCGCAATCGATGTTCTCATCCACTCACATCCAGATGTTCCTTTTAAAGACGGGCAGTCTGAGACACAGGGTCGTTTGCTGTCAGACCCATGGCTTGCCCCATGGGGTCAGTGCGGTTGACTCTGCTGCCGAGGGTGTAGCCGGGTGCCGTGGTCCAGGCTGTCCTACCTCGGGGCCCCCTCACCGCACCCCTGGGCGTGAAGGCACAGGCTTCTGGAAGGCTTGTGCAGAACCCCTCCTTTGCTTGCCGTTGTCATTTCTTTAAAGACTTAGAGGGGTTTTGGAAACAGTGCCTGTCTGGGGTGCTAGATGGCGAGAAGGGCAGTCCTGTCTGATGTATAGAAATGAGAAGGAGGCTTGCTCGCTGTTGTTCCTCGTGCGCTCGGGCTTGTGAACCGCAGCACATGACTTCCACGCCGGAACAAGGATGATGGGGGCCATCGCTCCTATGAGCAACGGAGAAAATCTTGGGAGAGATGTACCGGAGAAGGCAGCTCGGGTCAAACAGGGTTGTAACTGTAAACATCGCAAAGTCTGTACAGAGAGCTCGCTCTAACGGTTGCTCGATCGCCAGGGCCCCAACGCTGCTGCCTGCAGTCTGCCTGGTAGCCGCTCGCTTCCCATTCCGAACACGAGGCATTTAAGAACATAGGCAACTTTGCGTTATCTGCTCTGGGAGTCACCGTTCCCGGATGGCTTCTGTTTGCTGCTGATTCTTCCCGCTCTTGCTGGTTAACCACACTCGCAGGGGAGGCAGGGTAATCTCAGCACGGACGTACTTGGTGTTGGGATATGGGGCGGAGCCAGCTCACGCGGCTCTGAGACAGAAGCCTTTCAGAGCGATTGTCGTGTCGTCATTTTATGTCTTCAGATTTTTAAGAAGAATCATTAAGAAGTGATTTCTACTTCTTCGTTCTGTGCAGGATTTGGTATCAAGCCACAATCAGATCATACGGATGCAAGGTTTCTTTTTTTTCCTCTAAATATATGCGGAGATCCTTGGTGGGTGAGATGGGACTTTTCATCTCCACGGACCTTTCATGAATGGCCATTTGCAAGTTGCAGTGTCTCAGGAGGGAGTCAGATAGAAGGAAGGGTCCTTGCAGTCAGGGGCTTACACCCAGTGGAAAAGGGAGGCCCCAGCACACCGTGCTTCTGAGCCCCAGCTTTCAGGAAGGCTGTGCGTATTGTGTATCTTTCAGCTTCCTTTTATTTCCTGGGACAGCCGTCCAAATCTGAGTTTCCTTGTCTGGATGGCATGATATCAAGGGGAAGATGAACATTTGCCTCCGTTATTGTTTAACGTTAAAAAAAAGGAATGAATGGGGTGCCTGGGTTGAGTGTCCAACGTCAGCTCAGGTCATGGTCTCACAGTTTGTGAGTTCGAGCCCCGTTTCAGGCTCTGTGCTGACAGTTCGGAGCCTGGAGCTGCTTCGGATTCTGTGTCTCCCTCTCTCTCTGCCCCTCTCCTGCTCATGCTCTGTCTCTCTCTGTCTCTTAAAAATAAACATTAAAAAAGTTAATTTAAAAAAAAAGAAATGAGTAAGTTTGGAAGAGTAGAAGCTTGACCTAAAGCTTGTTGACATCTACCAGGATGTCCCGTGTGTAGCTGCTCGGGTGGTGAGGGTGAGATTTCTCGCTCCCAGCAGGACTGATTTTTGCCCCTAGCATCTCCATGTTCCAAAAGGAAAATTCATGCATACTCAGCCCCAGCCTGCAAAGGAGTTCAGCAAATGTAGGCGTTTCGGTTGTGACAAATGGGTCCATTCCCCGCACCTCCGTGGTTTCTGAGCCGCCAGTGTCTCAGAGCGCCTGCAGGGACATCGTGCGGGCGCTGAGCCAGCAAGGCAAGGCCCAAGTGTCACAAAGCCTTGGTCTTGTGTGAGGACTCGCACACCTCTGGAGTGTGTCTGGGATATACAGTAACCCTTTGAGACCCATCAGGGTGGGGTATGGACAGTCCAGGATAAGAAGCGCAAGTGAGACTGTGGATACCTCACATGAACTCCACTGCCGTTCTCCCACGGGGCCGGCTGCAGTGTTGACCATGGCCCCGGCTTGTGAGCCCCGCAGGGCGGGAGGAGCTGTGCTGGCCGCTCTCCGCGGGCTCACTCGTTATCTCCGCAGCTCGACGCTGGAGGCGCCGTCAGTTTTCCGGCACACTCGGGGGGTCTCCAGGCTCAGGCGCGTTGGTCTCTCATCCTACCCTGTGCCGGGACCCTGTGGTCCATCCAGGATGCAAACACAGACCTATCTGAATCCCGGGGCCACGATCTTCTTCCTTTTGCTTTTGAACAGTCTCTAGAAGTAAACAAGGGTGTTTACGGGCTGAGCCCGATGAGTGTTACTGCAACAGAGAACGAGAAGTTAAATCCTAGGAGCAGTAAGTACCACCTCTCAAGTGTCCTCAGTGACCTGGATTATATTGAGCCACTCACCGTTATTCAGTCACCTTGGACAGAGGCTTTTAGGACAGGTGATTCTTGATCATCGTAATTAACAAGTGCCCCTGTTTCTTTCAAATGCTCTTACTCCAGAGCGTCGTGTGTTCCCCGTGTAGAAGACCCACTTTGGGCCCATTTTTCTTGACAGTGATGGCCTTGGGCAGGGGTGTATGGCCAGTTTGGGTCAACCATCTTTGGGGAAGCCAGCCGCGTGGTTTCTAGGATAGGTTTCCCTGCTCCGAAGAAGAGACGTGGGGGAGAGCTGGCCCTCTCTCCTTCTCTGCACCTTGTCATGTGGCTGAGAATCCTGGGACTCACCCAGAGTGTCAAGAGGGACGGAAGGAACGGGGGCCCTGTAGAACATTGGTGCCTGCGCACCTAACGAGGGTTAGGGGGCATGCTGGGTTTCCTGATGGTTTACTTCACTTTAAGTAGGGTTTCCTGATCTTTGCATGTCAAGGCAGCCTGATGGGTAAAGCTTTCCCCAGGAGCAGTATTGTGTCTGTAGGTGTGAAGCGATAACTTGCTCCTCCTGAAAAATAACAAACCCGTTGTTGCCGTGGGGGAAGGCAGGCAGGTCAACAAGAGTGTGAGTCACTGTCATGATTGTGTTATACACAGAGCACCTGTAATACCCTCTTACGATTACGGTGTGTTTGCGTTTGTTCCCTTCATTTGTAACAGCGTCTTCTCATTTCACACAGTAGATGTTCAGGTGGTGGCCTGGGGAGGGTAAGTAATGACACTGGACTTACAATGTAGATGGGTGCAGATGCCACATCGGGATGCCCAGCGCCTGGCGAGTCAGAACTCAGAGGGGTGGTCTGGATGGTTCATCGGACCAAGAGGCTAAACAGCCTCAGTTTCCAGGGTGACTGCATGTTGGAGACAGAGGCAGAGACAACCAAGGACATCAGGGGGCTCGTCGAAAGCCCACACATGCAGGCGTCTCCTCACCCATATGCGGCTCTCTGCACCGTGTCCGAACGGGGGGTTGGCAGCTGGGGAGAAGTCCCCACCAGGGGCACGCGGCAGTGTCTGGAGGCATCACCAAGGTCACCTTTGGGAGGTGCTACTGTGCCTGGTGGGTGGAGATCAGAGGAATCGCACAGTACCGCGCCTCCAACAAAGAACTGTCTGGTCCCCAAATGCTAACGGTGCTGAGCCGGAGAAGCCCTAGTCCAGAGAGTGAATACTTTCTGGAAACAGGCTGACCAGTAGAAGTCGAGAACAGTCAGGACTTGAGGAGGGCACTTGAGACTTTAACTGTTATTAGGTCTGTACCAGGCTGCCTGGCAGTGGGCACCCAAAACTTTGGGGTCTTCCCCCTCCCTGCTCACCACTCGCTCTGCTTCCTCTCTCTGAAGGCTGGTGTCTACCCACATGGGGCACATCCAGGGCCTAGGGCCATGGTCATATTTCCAAGACAACAGCTTGGTTGTACTTGGGGGCTTCCTGTGGTATTTTTGTCCACCGCATTCTGTCAGTGGGGCGTGAGGCTTGGATGCCCCGCACCCCTGGAGTGGCCGCCGTGCTGTTCTCGGCCCAGGGCACTTAGGTGGCCCCAGGTATTGCTGTGGAAATGGGAAGAGATGCCCCAGCTTCTCAGGGGAGGATGAACTATGTGTGGGAAGAGACACCGTAATCACTGTTTACCAACACACAGCATCAGCCGCCGTTCCTTCCGTAGCGCCACTGGAAGTGAGGTGGAATTTCCTACCACTTACAGATGCTTTCGTGGTGCTAAATGTTAATCGGTGAAAAGCATTCTTAATGCTCTGTGCCATTGTTTTTGTTTTTAAACAACCTAGTGTTATCAGTTTGGGGACTTACTGAGAACTATGTCTACACAAGTTACCTGTTAGTAATCTTGTGGGTTAAGTTGAAGTATAGAGCATTGCCTTTCCTCATTACTATTTTTCAGCTTGATTTACTGCATGACTAGTAGATAAAACTGCTACTTAACCACTGTAAGTAAAGAATGGAAATGGTTATTAGCGTCCCGCACCCAGATTCTTTATTACATTTTTGGTATAAATATTTCATTGGCCAAATTTAATTCAGTGCGGTGTGGAATTAAAATGTGATAATGCTATTGATTTAATCAATGCTGGCATCCTCATGTCCGTTTTTAGATGAAACTAATATAACGAGAGTAGTTTCCTGATGAACTTACGAGCAGCAGATCACCGGTAAAACAGAAAGGGGAACAGTGTGATAAATTGGACCCGATCTCCCCCGGCCCCCAGCGTGGCTTATCATGCCGATGGAGGAAAGGAATTAAAGCCTAGTTCATTATATATCAGTTTGAATGTAATACTAATTAAAAACCTTCCTTTGACTTCACTGAAGCCTATTTTTAGAAATTATGTAAATTAATCAAGGCCTTTGAAAAGATGCATATGCAATGTTTGAGTCGCCTGCGGACCAAAAATACTGGCACGTTGGCACTGGAGGAAATGACACTGTGCGGTACTTTTGCGTATGATACACGAAGAGATGTGGATGCACACAAAAAAGTGGGAAGGCCAAACTGCAGAGCTGCTTTCTGTCCGTTTTATTCCCTATCCACGGCAGCAAAAAAGGAAAAGCCGCAGAATGAAAGGTTGAGGCCCGCGTTGCCGCTACTGGAAAACTCTCTGTGGCGTTTGACCGCGGGACTTGGGGTAGGAGTTTGGCTTCTGCACGGGGAGCGGGGCCCTCTTTTCTTGCATGGAATTCCTCACCGAGGGCATTTTAATTGCGTTGTGTTAATTAGTTTGAACTCACTCTCCCGGGTGCCACATTCCTCATACTGTTGTACGGCGGCTGATGTATTTATCTAACGAAGCAGGGGTGGGGGGGGCGTCAGCTAATTTAGGGGAGTCTGTGATCACCACGGAGCCAGCTGTTCTGCAAGCCCCTACCACAAATGCAGAGAGAGGGGTCAGGTTCGAGCGGAGATGCGGCCGATGAGTGGGACCTGTAAGGACGGACGTTTCCGTCTCCCCGTCTTCTGTCTCCTCGTCTCCCGCCTGGTGTGTGGTCCGTCTCCTCGCGGACATTAACGCTTAGAGTCGTTTGTCTGTGGCATAAAGAACGCCGGGGTTCACCCTGCAGCGGGTGCTCACTCAGGGGTGGCTAAGATTAGGACAGCTCTGTGCAGGGCTGTCTCTTAAATAGCTGCGCTCCGTTCTTCCAGGAGAAGCTCCCGCCCCTCTCCAGCCCTGGGCATCCGCTCCCGGGCAGGGGCAGCGTTGGAAGAGGTGGGTGCCTGGCGTGGACCTGGTGCCCCTCGGGGAAGCCTCTGAGCCTGTGTGAGCTTCTAGATCTGTGTGTCTCAGGTGAAGAACAGCAGACACAAGCCGGAACCGTAAAGCCAAACAACCGGCTACACTGCAGCTTGTCCACTCTTCTTTTTCCAGTGTTGTCTTCATTCTGTATAGTTTCATGCTTAACACACAGCAATTAAAACACTACTGATGGATTGAGATCCATCAGCCAAGAGCGTTTACTGGATTAGCCGTGTTTATCAGGTTAACCCGTCTGGGTTTACACTGATAACGTTGTGATAAAATAGGTATCGAAGGAGCGTGGGCTTCCTTATAAAGCACTGTAGACATTTTGCTGCACACGTTGCTTGAAGAACACACGAAGACAGTTAGTAAAGATCATTTGCTAATTTTTGATGAAAATTGATGGTATAAAAACATTTTGAGGGTGATCTTTAGTATCAGGATTCTCTGACACACTTTTTTCATAAGCCATTGAAAGAGTGTGATGAATTAACAGTAAAAATTGGAGATTAGGGAAATGATCAGGATTAATAGCTCTTACTTTTTTTACCTGGGTGGCTCAGTGGGTTCAGCGTTAGGCTCTTGATTTCGGCTCAGGTCATGATCTCACAGTTTGGGGGATGAAGCCCCACATCAGACTCGACACTGACAGCACAAAGTTTGGTTGGGGTTCTCTTTCTCTCTCTCTCTCCCTCTCCCCTGCTGTCTCTCTGTCTCTCAAAATACATACATAAACTTTAAAAACATAAACAAAGGGCGCCTGGGTGGCTCAGTCGGTTAAGCGTCTGGCTTCGGCTCAGGTCATGATCTCATAGTTTTTGGGTTCGAGCCCCATATCAGAATCTGTGCTGACAGCTCAGAGCCTGGAGCCTGCTTCCGGTTCTGTGTCCCCCTCTCTCTCTGCCCCTCCCCAAATTGTGCTCTGCCTCTTTCTCCCAAATATAAATAAAGACTAAAAAAATTTTAAGAACTATAACAAAACCTGGCAATATCTGTCTTTGAAATAAAATTTCAGGAGCCTATAGGCTATAAAGAATTTTTATTTGTTTACTAATCAACAATAAAATAATTAGAAGATTCTCTTTGGCCTGTACTTCCCAATCCGTTCTGTAACCTGAAGCTAATCATGGATGTAGTCAGACCACGTGAATTTGAATCTGGCCTCTCTTCTTAGCTCTGTGGCCTTGCTTCAGTAACTTAACTTCTCTGTGTCTTAATTTCCTCACTGCACGATGGCTCCTACCCCATCGTCTGCTGTGACGGGGGGTAAATGGTAATACAAGGAAGTGCTTTGGGGGCACTTACAATGTGTTACGTTGTTACTATTTCTGTGATTGATATCATGTCCCAAACCCCATGACTCTCGGCGTAGAATCCTGGCATCTTTGGTGAGAGAGCATGGGAGCCCTTGGGTTCTGGAGAGAGGGAAGCTGATGGAGAGCAGAAGTTGATGTATATATCATCTCTGTTACATTGTTCTGCTGAAAATAAGGTTCCCTGAAGAGTGATTGTTAAGGTAGCCTGGTTAGACAGTCCTCCAATAAAACGAATGGCATTTTACTTCTGATCAATAGAAAACTACTTTAGGGCAAGAATAAAATGTGTACCGATGAGTGTAGATGGGAACGACATTACCAGCATCTCTTAAACGAAAGTTTTTTCTGTAATCAATTTAAGTGAGGACTCCAGTACATTTAAATACAGTGTTTCTTGAATGTGACAGGCATATCTGTGAATGTACCGAGGATTTAGTGATCCCTCCTGGTTTCAGGAATAACATCATTCTTGATCCAATAATTGTGAGGTGTGAATGATTCTCTAGAGCTGGGCAGAGGCCAGCATGCATCTTTCAAACCACCGTGAATTTTCCATTATCTCTCGGTAGATCATCAGGGCCCAGGAGCTTTCTCTTTTTAACATGGAGAATGATTAGCTTGTGTTTGTGTAAATGAACGCGTGTACTCCTTCTGCATTAGCAACCTCAAGTAAATGGTCAGGGGGCGATTAAATTTGGTTTGCAATGAGAATATCGGTAGTGTTTCTCATATACTAATATGAATGCACCTATATATGCACACGCGGTGCTCAGAAGGCCTGTGTATTGTCTTATTTGGAAATTCACTGGCATTGACTCCTTTAATTATCTTAAAAACAACTCTGTTTTTTAGGAGCATGAGTAACTCTCTCTTTGCCTTTTTGGATCAGACTTCCATGCTTGGATCCAGTATTTTAAGGTCCAGCCTCCTGAGCTAGATCTACCAAGCCACTTTCCCATAATTTTTTCTCTACTCTCCTGAGTCATGTGCTTTCATATTCCAAATTAAGGTTCACTCCTGTAAACCCTCAGGTTGCCATGATCATTGTAGTAGTTTTTTTTTTTATATGTGGCAGTAAAAATGGACATTCTGGAATGTCTTCTTAGCCTGGATCTTCCATAGCTGTTCTTTGTCTTTTTCCTTCTCTGCCTGATAACGTGTGTGTGTGTGTGCGTGTGTGTGTGTGTGTGTGTGTGTTCTCTGCATCATGTGGTATGCGTGTGTGGTACTGTGGCGGTATCTGATGCATGCTTATTGAGTGAATCCTAGACTCTGAAATTGGGGTAAATATAAAAAAAAGCTTCTAGTTTTGGACGTTTCTTCATCCTAATTCAATAAATACTTGTCAGGGTCCTAATTAGATGAACCGAAGAACATAAATGAGAGAGTTTCGCGTTGACTGACAGGGAAGAATTGCACTTAACACATGGCCACGTGTCATGTTCGTTTTGAGGTCTCCAGGGGCCTGCGGGAGGTTTTGGTCTTTGAGAAAACACAGTTCTACCTCTTCTAGTAAAATTCTAGTAAAAATTTTCTGATGTCAGGGTTCGTGAAGAACATAAGCATCAGAGCAGTGGACGTACGGTCATAATCAAACTCATAATCATTACGCAGTTTTGCTCCTGATTGAAAAACTTCTGTTGTGTTGACTTACCTTTGAAATAGGTGAGATTTTATACATGAAAGAGTTTTCTTCCTTTAAAAAACTTTTTTAAAGTTTATTCAGTTTTGAAAGAGAGCATGAGCAGGGGTGGGACAGAGAGAGAGGGAGACATAGAATCTGAAGCAGGCTCCAGGCTCAGAACTGTGAGCACGGAGCCCAACATGGGGCTCGAACACATGAACTGTGATATCATGACCTGAGATGAAGTCGGAGACTTAACCGACTGAGCCGCTCAGACGCCCCTCTTTTTTTTTTTTTCTTTTTTAATACTGATTAACTACTGATTAAAAGTGACTTTAAGAAAGTGGAGGGTAGGGCTGTGGCTACAAGAATGTGTTGTATAATTTCTGGGCTTGTTTCTGAAATTTAGAGTTCAAGTTAAGAGGCTCTTTTAGATAGATGTGGATATTTGAGACCAGAAATATAAACATCTATGTTTGGATGTAGCTGCTCCTCACAATATCTGGGTTCCTTTTTCAGCATATTAAACGAGAGGGTTGAAGAATTTTCACATAGTTTGGGACAAAAACAGATGCATTTTCACAAGTAAGAATTTGTGTGCTTGCAAGTAATTGAAAGCTTGTCAAAATAGTTTAAGATGTAGGAAACCTGAGCCATGGATGACAGTGAAAGACTTCTTTGTAAACCTTTGCTCACTAAGCATTATTTTTAAATTGTTTAAAAATATCTTAGTGTCGGGGCACCTGGGTGACTCAGTCGGTTGAGCAGCGGACTTCAGTTCAGGTCATGATCTCACTCACGGTTTGTGAGTTCCAGCCCCACATCTGGTTTTGAATCCTCTGTACCCCGCCCCTCTGCCCCTCCCCTGCCCACTCTCTCTTTCTCAAAAACAAATAAACATTTAAAGAAATATTTTCATATCATTGAAAGAAAATACTGTCAACACCCTTTTAATTTTTTAAAAAATATTAATGTCATTAACATTTTATTTTCGTCCCCTGTATGGCCATGTATATTTTTTGATGTGACTGGTATTTTTTATGGACGAAACCACACCGTGGTTGGCAAGCACATGGCCGCACCAGGAAAGAGGGAAGAGAGTGTGTGATACCCGCACATAATGATCCCCTCTTTACCTAGAGATATAGTTGGATGCGGATGACACTGAAGTCATTAACAATAAACGTTTATAACACAAGCTGCAGCGACAAATGGAGAAGGTTATCTGAGGAGCAAATTCTTGCCCTAAGCCTTGATGCTCCATTTCTAAGGAAAAGCAGCCATTGCCTGGTCCCACACAACAACTGTGAAGGGACAGCTAGGAGCATGGGATGCCTGGTCCTATAGACTTTTCAGCACAGCATTGGGAGCTGCGGCGGAGAGACCTTCTGCAGGGCTTGGATCTTAGATACGGGTGGGCGTGGACTTGCCTCAAGACTTCAAGCCAGTGGTGGAGGTCAGACGGAGAGCTGGGATGTAGAAAGGGTCTGGAAGTTCCTGCGTTAACCCCGCCTTGGAAAGCTGGCTCTCCTGGGAACAAAGGGAGGGACAGAGGGCTATGGGACAAAGCGTGGGCACACAGCTGAAATCAAGAGGGACTGAAGGTGGCAGGTAGACCAGAAGCCCAGAATGCCATCGGGAGCCCCTCACAGCAGAAGCAGAGGAAAAGCGAAACAAATGTCCTAACATGGGTGAGTCACAGCCCCCGTAATGAGAGGGAACAGAACAACGGGGAGGGACATCTGATAGCAGAGAGAAGTGGAACATCTGTGAGATACTACATTTGTCTGGGCCATTTATTAAGCAGTTGACCCTTGAACAGCATTGACCTGAACTCCATCTACACGCAGATTTTTCCTGATAAATACGAGAGAGTGCTGTAATACATGTACTTTCTCTTGATTTTCTTCCTAACGTTTTCTTTTCTCTAGCTTACTCTATTGTAAGAATACCATACGTAATACAGACCATGTACAGAATACATGCTCATCAGCTGTTTGCAGGATTGGTAAGGCTTCTCTTGGTCAGTAGGAGGCTATTCGTTAAGTTTTGGGGGAGTCAGAAGTTACACGCAGATTCTCAACTGTGCTGGACGTTGTCACCCTAACCCCCGATGCTGTTCAGGCACGAGTGTGTCATTACTTCCTAAGGACAGTTCTGTATTGTCAAGCTGTGTAAGAATGACGGCTTAAACTTGTTGACTCTATTCACGTGAGGTTGTGTTATATAATGATTTTGGAATAATTCCTTTTTTTCCAAAAGGGGAAGGGGTTTTTGTTTTGTTTCTTTGTTTTACTTTTTTTAATGTTTTATTTATTTCTGAGAGAGAGAGAGAGACAGCATGAGCAGGGGAGGGTCAGAAAGAGAGGGAGACACAGAATCTGAAACAGGCTCTAGGCTCTGAGCTGTCAGCACAGAGCCTGACGCAGGGCTCGGACCCACAAACTGCGAGATCATGACCTGAGCCAATGTCAGACACTTAACTGACTGAGCCACCCAGGGCCTCAGCGAAAGGGTTTTTGAACTTAAAAGGGGAAAATTGTTTATCTGCACAGTCGACTAACGTGCTTGAGTTCTCACTGGTATTGAGATGCTGAGGGGGGAGGGTATTGATGTCTCATAGGAACTTTAACTTTTAATCTTGTAATTCAGGTGTGTTATCCGTCCTTTCTGGGTCAGGGTTACTGCTTTGTGTCATCCCCGTGGTTTGTGGCTCTGCCCTGGCACCGTGGTTGATGTGTGTTAATATGCATTAACTCTCTATATGGGATCTTTTGAATTTTTTTTCCCCTGAGCCAGTTTCCCAGCCACCATTAAAAATAAACGCTGTGTTTTCAATACTAAAAAAATAAAAATCATCTCCTGCACGTAAAGGGTATTTCCTTGTGCTTTCCCTCACATGCATACAATGTGTATAGTGTTGATTGTTGAGCTCTGAAGGGACTGACAAAGGTTGGGAAGAGGCTAGTTCTGTCCGTGAGTGTTCATCACAGGCCACCGCGCATGGGACACATCCCTTCTTACGGGTCAGCCCCCCACCCCGCCACCACGGGACGTGATACCGCTTGCTTCCTCCAGACCTAGCGTTCCCGGTGCACCTACCAGATACGGATACCTTTGCAGCCCGCGGTGACGGTGCTGGACAGCACCCTTATGGTCTCTGGGTGTTCAAAGCCCGCCCCTTCGTTGGTAGGGCAGTGGCGTGGAGGGGGGGGGGTGTTGTGAGCGGTTCTCTGGCCCCAAGCACCGCACCGACCACGCTGACCAGCTTCTGCAGGCTGGGCAGCCCCAGCCCCGCGTGGGGAATGACATTGAATTAATTAAAAGCCCACTTTAGGTCTGCAGATCGAAGAAAGGAATAGATCCCTACATAGTCATGGTGCATCTCCCCCCACTGATGTATTTAGAAATAGGATTTATTTGCAGCGATTATTTCCCCAGGGACAGGCTGCAAATATATTTCTTTATCCACCACCGTTTGCCCGGACTGTGAGTTAGGAGGTGAGCTCCCTCTCAGCCAGGTGAATCGTGGCATCCGGAGCCCAGCCAGCCTCCTCTGCCGCCACAGGGGGAAAGCAGTGTTGGAACTGATTTTCTTGAGAAGCAGTGGGGGGCTGTGTCTCCCACATAGAAGGTCGCCGTGTGCAGGGTATAAAACCACCAGACACCTATTAAACGGGGCTGTGGCTCCTCTTTAGGGAGCCGGAGTCGAGTTCCGACTGTGCAGGGCTGAATTGAACCTTTACACGCACACATTCCCCGGACAGGCAGCTGACCACCAGTAACTGATAAGCTGTAAGCTCTCAGGCACGGGGCACGGGGGGTGGGGACCAAACGTGTCACCCTCAGGGTCTCCCGGAAGCCTTTGGGAGTTACCTCCAGAAACAAGAGGCCTGAAGATGCACCCGCTGTGTGTTTCAGATGACTGATGGCCCCCATCGCTCTGCCGTGCCTCGCTTCTCATGCCTGGGACGATCAGAGCAGCGCCATGTGAATTTTTTTTTCTTAATTTAGTGTCAATTTAAGCAAGACCACAAAGCCTTGTTTCCTTCCCCTGGAAAAGCAATTTAGCCTGCAGAAAATAATTAAATCCGCAGTATCTTGCGATCATGAGAAATTTGAAATGGGGGAGGGTTAATTCTTTCAATCCGATTTTAGTTACCCAATAAAATGTTTGACGGATGGCGTGCAGACAGGGCGCGAGTTGATGTACGATATGGCCGCTTTTCAGCCTCGCTCTCCCTTCCCTGCAGGATCACGCAGATCTGAGAAGCCATTTCTTCACAGTCGGGATGAAGCTCGAAACAGTGAATTTGAGCGAGCCCTTCCACATCTGTCCCGCGTCGGTGACCAAGGTGAGCTTACCCCCCTGGCTCCCCACCTCAGCCTCCCGTGTTTCCGCTCGCAGCCAACCAGATGACACATGCGGGCGCAGGGGCGTGCGGAGGGCAGTGGAGGGCACCTGTCGCCAGCCCAGCCGTCACTGGTCGAAGAGAGTGAGGCTGGTCGCCTGCCTCCTGCTGCAGCAGGGATTTGGGGAGCACAGACGGTAGATGCCGGGGTCCCCGAGTGGCCAGGAAGAAGGCCCAGATGCACGCGGGGTCTGCAGCCGTGAGCTCTTCCTGCTGCCTTCTGCTGTTGGCCATGGCCACCGCGACGTCCCTGTTTGTTCCCCTTAATCTTTGACACGACGGGCTCATGCGTCACGCGGTGTCCTCCGTGCACTGGGACCCTGTTCCTCGTCCACCGGCCGGCGTGTGTGATGCGTTTATAGTTTGGACATCCAAGAAGGCAGTGGGAAGCTGATCCCCATCTCCGTGTGGCCCCCTGTCCCCGTCTGCGTCTATGTTGTTACTGGCTTTCACTCACCAAGGGGAGAGCCTGCTTCTCCGATTCTCTGATTTGAGATGAAATTGCCTTTTACTGTAAAGTCGCTGTCATTGTGGTCTGATGGTCTTTGAAGATTGCAATGTCCCTTCACCGTCGAGGAGGTCACCTGTGGAAGTGACACCTGAGTCACATGTTTCTACCTTGAGGGTCCCCTTACAGATGATGGGAGAGGCCAAGACTCATTCTTGCCCAATGTATGTTTTAGTTAATGGCCTTTTGTGAGCGAACTTAATTAACGGTTCCATTTTAATTTCTTTCACTAAGGAAGCCTGGGTTTGTTGACACAGTGATGAGGGTCTCAAGTCATTTGTGTGCTCTTTTTTCTTATTCACGATTTGGTAAGATTTTAGAAGCACAGTGCTGATAATGTGATTCACAATATGGAAAGTGGTTGTGGCCATGGTTTTTCTTTTCTTCTAAATATTTTTTCTTCAGAACATAAGTTGCTTTTATGTCACTGCTCATTTATTTGAAGATTAACTGGCCCATGAGGAAAAAAAATACGGAGTGATACTTTGCATGGTGGTTTTTGGGGTTGCAATTTTTGTTCTCCGCCATAACACCCTCTGGTAAAACCTTTTATATTTAAATTGACCTTTGGGGTTTTTCATTGTGCTTTCTGGTAATTGCACGTTTTCCCAGACTGAGAGGTGTTACCTTGCACCCTGGCCAGGATTTCCCTTTATTCCAGCAGCAGCTGATGCAATAGTGCCAGCTGCCCATTTATCTGTGTAAACGTTACCCTGTCCTCATTCTAAGAGGTAACAGTATCAGGGTCACCTGGTGTTTATACAGTAAACTAGATGGAGGTGCCCATGTGCTTGGTCTCTCAGCAGCAGACTCATGCTTTTCTGCCTGCAAATAATTGTGATCTGTAATGTTAGAATGTGACATACTAATTACAGTTAGCTTCAGCCCAGACCCCAGTATCTTGTTGGATAGGTTTGCAGTAGTTTAGTTTCACAGTAAGTAACTCTTTTTCTTGTGTTTTTATTATTGAAAGACAGAGAGAGACAGATCATGAGCAGGCGAGAGGTAGAGAGAGGGAGACACAGAATCCGAAGCAGGCTCCAGGCTCTGAGCTGTCAGCACAGTGCCCTTCGTAGGGCTCCAACTCACGACCCTCGAGATTGTGACCTGAGCCAAAGTCGGACCCTTAACCAACTGAGCCCCCCAGGCGCCCCGCACAATAAATAAGTCTTATTGGGGGTGAGGGCAGGGAGGATATTCTCTCTGATTTTTTTAAGCCACATTTTCTTTTCCATTTTGTTTTTCTCTTACCCTTTATACTAAAGATGAAGTACTCAGCCTTTCTGTTCCCCAGAAACCCTTTCTGGCCCTGTGTTGTAAGACACGTGCGGATTAGACTGTGTGTTTTGGCCCCTTAGGACTTAGACAGGCAGGTTCAAGGTTCCCCTACATGTTGTGAAATTTCAGGATGTTCTAAGGGAGTAGGTATTTACAATTAAACGTAATTCTCTTAACATTGGGGAAGGCTTTAGAATATCATGTTTGAGAATATCACGCTGTGCCGGTACCACTCATCACAATGAAAATTTCATTTTTATTTTCCTCGGGGCTTTTCTTTGTGGCACAGCCGTTGAAGACACAAATAACAGGAAAGCCAATAGATAAAGTGGGTAACTGTGTGTTAAATGGCCAACCTTTAGCAGTACAATGAGCTTATAGATTATGTTTTTGGTGACCCAGAACCGTACGGGATGGACAGATGATGGTGACGACAGTATCACCTGTGTGTGTGAATTATATTGTATTATTTAGATAAAGAACCTTGGTTCTGTTTCTTTCACGGCTGGCTCTGAGCTGCACAGTCCAGGGCCGGCTGGTTGGCTGCTCCAGGTTTTAGCCCTCAGACTGCCGGTTTTGGACCAGAGAGCTCAGTGGTTCTGTACCACGTGGGACACAAACCCTAATGGGTTTGACGAGACTGATGGACGTTTCCTTCCGAAGCATAGACACACGGATATGCGTTTTAATAGGTTGTAGAGATTCCTCAGTGCCCATCCTTACAAGGTCCAGGAGTATCAACAAATCCTGCCACAGAAGTCCGGGTTTTTTTGTTTTTTGTTTTTTGGGTTTTTTTAAAAATATTTTTTATTTATTTCTAGGAGAGAGAGAGAGGCAGCGTGAGCAGGGGAGGGTCAGAGAGGGAGATACAGACTCTGAAACAGGCTCCAGGCTCCGAGCTGGCAGTCAGCACAGAGCCCGACGCGGGGCTCGAACCCACGAACCGCGAGATCATGACCTAAGCGAAAGTCGGACGCTTCACCGACTAAGCCACCCAGGCGCCCCCAGAAGTCCAGGTTTTTAATACACATCTGTGTGTGTACACGCACGTGCACAAGATTAGATCCCATTGGCGTTTAATGTAGCCACTGTTCTGGACAGTGAGGATGTAGACAAAAGTCCCTGCTTTTACAGACCTTGTATTTTAACGGGTGATGGGAGAGAAAAAAGTAAGCCAGTCAAAAGAAAGGTACATGTTAAATGCTACGAAGAAAGACACAGCAGGGAAGGGACTGGAGGAGGCTGGAAGGCCCCAGTGTGGGAGGGAAGGTGTGGTTGTAAATCTGCTCCAGGGAAGATCTTACTAGGAAGGTGAGGTTTGAGCTTTTGCTCCATAAAGTCTACTTTCAGAGGCGGATCTCAGGCGGCAGAATTAGGGCTCTTTACTAGAGTTCGCGGAAGTGAGTATACTCTCCTGCTTTGTAATTAGGCTGCTTCCAGAAAATATTCTGTAAAGAAGGGGGCCAGAAATCTTAGCCTCGTAAGAGAGTTCCAAGCCAGACGGCGGAGTTCTTGAATGATCTGCTGTGAGGACATGGGTCCCTGCTGTGAAGACGTGGGTCCCTGCCGTGGCCGTGGAGAAACCGCTGGCCTTCCAGGGCCCATCCTGGCTTTGGGTCTGGGTTTGCCTTCCTTGTGAGCTTGTTCTTTCAGCACTGACTGTTTACTTCTCCAACGTCACTGACATTGTTTTGTGCTCTTTCTTCTGAATACGACTCACTCACTTCTCTTTTCGTTAAAATGACCACAGTGATCCTGCACCTTTTGGCAACTGGATCAATTGAGCAATATTCCTCGAGGTGCCGGTTTGTGCCGAAATCCTTTTGATGAAACCTGTTGATTGTATTTGGACACTTACGAGCGTTTTGTACTGGTATCGTGTGGTAATCCGGGGAATTAACCCTTGGCTCTGTGGTTGTGTTTTCTTCCAGGTTTTTAACAATCATTTTTTCCAAGTGACCATTGATGACCTAAGACCAGAACCTAGTAAACTCTCGATGCTGTGCCATGCGGATTCTTTGGGGATTTTACCTGTACAATGGTGCCTTAAAAATGGAGTCAATCTCACACCTCCCAAAGGTTCGTATTCTCTGAACGTGTGCAGGGCTCGGGAGGCTCGGGAAGGTGGTGTCTCCAAAGTGTGCCTTCAGTGATCTTGAGAAGTTTATGTTGTAAACGATTTAGATTGTGGGAAGATAGTGTGTCACGGGTGGCTCAACAGAGGATGCTGTCACAGCTCCTTCCCTCGGCGAGGTGCGTGACTTCGGGCTTCTGGAGAAGCCCCCCTTCGGTCCATGGTGGTTCCCCGTCCGCCGTTGCGTGGCAGGGCTTCTGGGCAGCGGTGACAGAGGGCACAGCGTCACCGAGTGATGGAGGCTGAACACTTGAGGGTGTCCGAGAAGTGGCCTTAAAAATGCAGCAACGTGCTGAAGAAGCATTTCTTCCGTGTTTGTTTCCAAGAAGTTAATGTCCTTCCCCAAGCTCCCTCTCTGGTAGCCAACAATGTGATACCGTAACGCATTAAAATAATTAAATCGGAAGCCGGGTTGTGCTAAAATCACTTCATCCCAGAAGCCACGAGCCTCCTTCTGGGTGAGTACCTCGCGTGCAGCTCGGTAACGTGGTTCGCAGCCCCTGCAGACCTGACGCTCCTGCCAGATGGAAGGAGAGGAGGTGGGAAGGCAACGGAGGAGATCACAGAATAATGGAAGGGGAAACAGGAAGAGATGCGGGAAATGAACTCCCTGCAGCCCTTGAACAGGTATCTGCACAGAGTAGTGGGGGTCTGTGCCATCCTCTCCAGATGCCAAAGACACGATTGTTTGTAGGCGCCCCTGTGTTGAGAGGGGAATGAATAATAAAGGTTAAGTTCCCGATGCCTGGCGGTCATTGTGTCCCCGCGGCAGCCTCTGATCTGCTGCGCGCCCGTCAGCCCCGTGCCCCGCTGGGCGCTCACCCTCCCCTGTGCTCCGTGCTCACCCGCAGCTGCCACGAGGCCGAGTCTCAGAGAGTTTATGTGACCCGCCAAGGCCACACGGGTGGTGCGTCTCCCGATTCCATGGCCCTCAGCCTCCCTGCGGGTGACTCCCGCCAAGTCGTGCGTCGGTTTTCAAGACGGTCAGTCAAACGGGACACCTGCGGATTCCACGGGTGCTCTGCGGGGTCAAGCCAGGGACACAGGCTGGATATGTTTATAACCGCGAGCACAATCGTATAGGTTTCTTATTATGAACAATCTGTGGTAGCCGATCAGAGAAGTCGTTTCCTGCGTGACATTTACCAACAGGCTGCTCGTTGAATTTCAGAATCCCGTGGACCATCTTTATTTCTTCCCAACTTCTGGGATCAGAGCCTTTGTGCGGATGGGTCCGGGTCATCAAAGAAAGAAGTTTTCTAGATCTCTGAAGTGCTGTGTGGTTGGACTTTATAAATCCCTAGGCAGAAAGAAGATCCGTTTAAGAATTTAAAGAAAACACTCTGTGGGTATTTCCTCACAGGGTTGAATAAAGGGAAAATATTCGTGGATGCATTTTGATTATGGGATTATTCCATTAAGCAGGGTTTTCATGTTTACCACTGCCTCTAGGTATTTTTAATATATTTCTTACGAACTTATTAAACCATTAGAAATACGTTTTAGAAAAAAGACCGTTAGCATAATTCAGATATTTATTTGGAAAGTAGGTGTGCCTCTGGATAATTGTGTTTCATGATGTTTGGAGAAATACAGTTGGAGAATTACAATTCTACAAAATAATTTTCCAAGGGCCTGTGATTGTTACAAAGTCTTGGCCGATTTATTTGTGAGCTCTCACCATTTTGGGAGAATATGTTTGCTGTATGTTACGTGCCTAGTAAAATCTACTTTTGCAATTAAAGTGAATTAAAGTTCAGAGGTGGTGGTGGGGTTTTTGGTAGTGGTAGTTTTGTGGTTTCCATGTGTGCTAATTTGTTATGTCTTCTGTGTCGATAGCAGGGCCGAGAATCATGTCATGGAAGTTGTTCAAACACTGTTCTTTATTAACCTATGAACGTATGCGCTCTTCTTATAAAAGTTGATTTTAACTCAAACCCTGAGCTTTGTGTGTACAGTATGTCGGACTTATTATTCATGTTGGGAAATGAGTTTAGATGTTTTCCTATGTATGTGCTTTCCGTGAATATATTACGTGGCTTAGATTGCTGTTAGAACCATAAACACCACTCACAATTCTGCCTGATCCCCAGACCGAAGATACTATCGTGCTCATTCCCCAGTGGGAAGGAGCTGATGAAACAAAAGATAACCGATGGTGTGGGGGATTTGCACAGAACAGATATCCATACTTACACTGTTTTGAATCTATTTCTTAAGTTAAACAAAAATCTGTAAAATCTGTCTCCACGGGGCGCCTGGGTGGCTCAGTCTATTGAGTATCCAACTTTGGCTCAGGTCATGATCTCGTGTTCAGTTAGCTTGAGCCCCACGTCGGGCTCTGTGCTGATAGCTCAGAGCCTGGAGCCTTCGTCGGATTCTGTGTCTTCCTCTCTCTGCCTCTCCCCTGCTCCCACTCTGCCTCTACTTTAAAAATAAATAAACTTTAAAAAATGTTTATAAATGGGGCGCCTGGGTGGCTTAGTCGGTTAAGCGTCCGACTTTCCGACTTTCGCTCGGGTCATGATCTCACGGTTCGTGGGTTCGAGCCCCGCGTCGGGCTCTGTGCTGACTGCCAGCTCAGAGTCTGGAGCCTGTTTCAGTCTGTGACTCCCTCTCTCTCTGACCCTCCCCTGCTCACGCTGTTTCTCTCTCCTAGAAATAAATAAAACATTTAAAAAAAAATGTTTAAAAAGACTCAAAATAGTGAACCCTAATTGGTATCCTCTTTTCCTGAAGAAAACCCTCAGACACTGACTGATGAACGTACCCCATTTGGTCATCGGTTATGTTTGAGACATATTAGAGAGTACAGAAAACAGTAAATACACGTAGTCTCCTAGACCTCCTGCCTTGAGGGGTCAGGTGCTGGCATTTGGCCACATTTGACTCAGATTTTTTAAGAAGTGAAAGAAAGCATTATAGAATAGAATAGAAGACCGAGTGATTGCCAACTGTCACCTATCTGTCCCATCGGCGAATCCCGTCAGTGTTTTCAGGATCACGACCACCCTGGTCCAGGCCACCAGCAGCTCTCTCCCGGGTCACCGCCGTGGCCTGCTGCGTTCCTCCTCTGCCTCAATGAGATGGCCGGGCTGGTGGCGTTCAGGTGTAAATCACACACGTCCCTCCTCCGTTCAGACTCTCCGAGACCCGGGTACCTCAGTCAGTGGGAAGTCCCACTCATGGCCGCAGCCTTCAGTGCCCACTAGCTCCCCGCCTGGCCTCCTCTTCTAAGATGCCCCCCCCATTCCCGGGACCTGGCCCTCATTCCCCCCCCCCCCATTAGGTTGTCTGTCCTTCTGTCTGACTGAGCCGTCGCCTGGCTGCGGCGGTCTTTCCTCGCTGTCCTGTGTAGTGTCAGTCACAAATCTCTACCCTCCGTGTTTTTGTGTCCTTCCCTGCGTGGCTTTGCTGCGCAGAACTTTTTGTCATCAGAGATACAAGTGCCGGATGGTTTCCTTCTTTGTCTTGGTTTTATGTGTCTCTCCGCTAAAGTGCAAGATCACCAACAGTAGGGATCTTCGTCTTGTTCTCCGCGCATCCCCAGTGGCTAAGATAGGGTGGCTCTTAGTCCATATTTGTTAGGTGTTGAATGACTTGAAGTTCTGCCTTCATTCGTTCCCCTCCCCTTCCTCTCTGCCGAGTCTCCAACCGCCCCACCCATCTCCTCCCACCCAGAACCACCTTCCTCAAGATGTTATGCTTTTACTGCGAGACTTACAGGCTCTATGAGAGATTGCTTAACAGCAGATTTTTAAAAAATGTTTATTTTTGAGAGAGAGAGAAAGAGCACCAGTAGGGGAGGGTCAGAGAGAGAGGGAGACACAGAATCCAGAGCAGGCTCCAGGCTCTGAGCTGTCAGCACAGAGCCCACTGCGGGGCTCGAACTCACGAACTGTGAGATCATGACCTGAGCCGAAGTCAGACACTTCACCGTTTGAGGCCCCCAGGCGCCCGTACAGCAGATCTTTTTGATAGACTTAGAGTATCCCGCTAGGCTAGCTCTATGTAACTTTCATCCGATAACATTTTGCAGGTTTTTCTCCATGCTGATGCGTGAAGATTATTTATTCATTTTGTCTGTTTTATGGATATGTACGTTAATTCTTGAAATCCATTTCGCGTTGAAAGGGATTTGAGGTATTAACTGTTTTGCCTGTTGTGAACGATGCTCAGAGCATCTTTGTACCTGTGCCCCAAAGTGAGAGATCTCTCCGGGGATAAGCCCAGAGACTGGCTTTGCTGGAGATCCATTTGGCCTCCGTCCCACTATTCTGTGATACACCTAGGCCTCAACACTGCCATTCTGATGGCTGTGAAATGGGTCTCCTTGTTTCATTTTGGTGGCCCTAATCTGCTCGTGCCGTGGAGCAGTCCGTCATTCACTTGTTCATGATTTATATTGCCCTCGCTTCATTTATTATGTTGCCCCCCTTTTTCTTTTGAGTATAGAAATATTTGTATGTTTGAAGATGAACTATCCCTTCGCCATGCACTTCACAGTATATAATAGTCCGGTCTGTGGCTTGTTGCTTCACTATTTCATGCTATTTTATGTTATATTGAAATACGGAATTATAACGTAGTCAAATATCAGCCTTTTCCATTATGATTTGTTTACATCTTTAGAAATTTTTTTTATTGATGTTCTTCTGTGTTTTCTTTGAAAATCCCACAATCTCATTTTCTGTCGTTAGCTGTTTAGTGTACTCAGAGTTAAGATTTGCATGGCATGAGGGACGAAAACAAGTTGATTTTATTTTGTCACTTAAGTTGAATCGGGTGTTCAGATTCAGCCATTGCATCAGCGTCATTCACCGAATGGCGTACGGCCTCCTCCCTGATGGCTGATGCCCATGAGTGCGTGTCAGGTCCTTTCGGGGCTGAGAACCTTCTCTGTTCTTAGTTCTTCTGCTTCATTGCCGTTTGTCCGTCTCTGCATAAATACATTGCTTTTATTTTTTTTTATTTTTTATTTTTTTTTTAAATATTTTTATTTCTAGGAGAGAGAGAGAGAGAGAGAGAGAGACCGCGTGAACATGGGAGGGTCAGAGAGAGAGGGAGATACAGACTCTTAAATAGGCTCCAGGCTCTGAGCTGGCAGTCAGCACAGAGCCCGACGCGGGGCTCGAACCCACGAACCGCGAGATCATGACCTAAGCGAAAGTCGGATGCTTAACCGACTAAGCCAGCCAGGCGCCCCAAATACGTCACTTTTAAAAAATGATTTTGCTTTATGTGTTGATACCCATCAGGTGACTCCCTCCACCTTTTCTTCCTTTTCAAAATTGTCTTGGTTGTTTTTTGTAGGTTATTGTACATGATTTTTAGAATCTTAAAAATCTTAGAAACTTAATTAATCCAGAAAAATTGACGTTTTGTTATATTATCTCTTTATAACTTTTTTTGCTAGTATTTTTCCTCAGTATTTCCCCTTTGCTTGCTGTTTTGAATGGCTTTTTAAAATTCATTTGATTTTTTGAAAACATTTTTTATATTTATTTTTAAGAACAAGAGGGACAAAGCATGAGCAAGGGACGGGCAGAGAGAGAGAGAATCTGAAGCAGGCTCCAGGCTCTGAGCTGTCAGCACAAAGTCCAACACGGGGCTCGAACTCACAGATCTCGAGATCATGACCTGAGCAAAGTCGGATGCTTAACCAACTGAGCCGCCCAGGCACCCTGACTCATTGGATTTTTGATTTTTTTTTTTTTAATTGACTGTGGCCAGTCTAATGGAATATACCCCTGGTTTTTGCTTGCTTCCTATCTAGCCTCTCTTCTAGGCATTGTGGCTCCAAAACAGTGTACGTAAGATATGGGTTGTCTGATTCTGGAAGTTTGATAAAAGTAACTTGTTAAGACCGTCTGAAGCTGGTGCTGTTGTAGTTGCTGTTCTGTTGAGTATGAACTTATTTCTGTGAAAGTTGTAAGTGTCGTCACAGTTAACTCCTCTGTTTGAGACAGTTTTGGTGATGTCTATATACTTGAGACAACTATTATATATCTGTATAGTATAATATACATTTAATAGAATTATGTTTTATCTGTTTTAGCTGCACTTCCCCATTTACCGTCAAAATGTTCTGTGAGGTCACATTTATTAATTGAACCATTCAACCATTATCTATTGTGTGTGTTTATTCTATGATTTTCTAGAAGGTGCATCAAAATATTGTGAGACTGAGGATCTGTCTATGTGTGTGCGTGCGTGTGTGTGTGTGTGTGAGTGAAGCATTCAGGTTCAGGGCTGCTAGTGCTTGGTGGTGTTGATTCTCTGTATCCCAGTCACTCATTTTGTTTTAAAACCTGTTTTGTTTCCTTCTTTGGGTTGTGATTTCTCGTTGTGAGCTAATTTCCAGTGGTGCTTGTTATTTCCGTGGGAGTCCACAGAATTACATAGAGTGAAGTAATTCCTTCTACCTAGTTTCTCATTGGAGTCTGCCCACTGTTCTAAGGGTTTTGCACATCCTAGAGTAAAAATTCACTTCTGTATCCCCAGCACCTGACACAGTGCCTGGTAATGTCGGTGTCCCTGGTTATTCAAGGGATGAACGAATGAACAAATGTCATGTGAATTTGTCAGCCTGTACAATACAGAATTGTCAATTTGCCAGGGTCTCCCCAGATGCTGCTGACTTGGAGGAGCACGGGACTCCCCTCTCTACCCCCTTAAGCCCTATGTGGGGAGCAGCCGTGTCTGCTCCTTCTCCCTTTCCTTGAACTGAGTTTCTCTGGTCCCTTCTGCAAACTGGGCACCTGTCTGGGGCCAGGGATTCATGACCATGTCTGTTCCTCTTTCTCTCTCGAGCCCGTGGCCATCTTCCGCCCCATGTGAGCCCACGATGTTTCTGGACAGGTCGGCTCTGCCTCTGTGGGCCCCTCGGTGTTTTGGCATCTGGTCACTTTCTTCTCTTTTGGGTTTGGTTGTGTAATTCTTTTTGTTATAACTATATTTCATCCGGCACCTGAGAGGGTCTGCGTTGTTACTGTACTTGGAAGTTTTTTCTCCTTTCTAGTTTTCTGATGGGTTCTTGAGCAAAAAATCACTTTTGGTTGAAAAGAGCTGGGGGACTAAAACTTTTTGGGTGATTTTTTTTTTGTATCTGAAAATATTTCCGATTGTTAGAAACTTTCATCTTTCCAGTGTATGTATTCTTCAGTTTACTTTGTGGTTGAGGATCCTTACTATGGCTTTGCCATCGACAGCTGATAGGTACGTGATGTTGGACTCCATCCTGGGGACGATTCCACATCTCCTAACATGGCAGACCTCAAGGGAGGGCGCACAGCCCTTCAACGTGCAGCAGTGGCGGGGAAGAAGTGCTTTAGTCAGTTACCAGTGTCTTTGCCTTCCTGCCCGCCAGCCTGTGACAGACTCATCCAGGAACTGAATGGAGAGACTGTCGAGAAAACTTGCTCAGGAAGAGACAGGCTGGTTCCCAGGGCTGCATCTGCCCCCTGAGGTTTGTGGTCTTGCTTCCTCAGCCATTAATCCTGCTTCCTTAACAAGATGGCGGAGAGGGTCACCAAGGGGAGGCCATCATGCGCTTAGCCTTAGCAAGTCCCAGGAACTCAGTAGAAGCCTCGAGGGAGACCACCTTTCTGGAAGACGGGTGCTGGGAGCAAGAGCCCGGTCAAGTCGCCCCAGCGGTTCAGGAGATTTTCTGGGAGAGGATGACGAACCTCTTCTCCCAATATGATTTCCCTTGTGTGATCTTGCGTTGTTGTATCTCAGGTCTGGTACTTGCTGGTGTTTGAAGGTGATTGTGTCATTTTTCCTTTCAAAAAGACGTTGAACTAGAAGCTAAGGAAGTCTGCCGTTGACCCCAGATGTCTACACCTCAACACTGTAAACGTGCTCTGAGCAGATGTCCTCATGGGGTTTGTGTCCTTTAGTCAGTGTGGGGGGCGTCTTCAGAGCTTTCTTTTATTTTTTTTAATTTTTTTTTTTTATTTCTAGGAGAGAGAGAGAGAGAGAGAGAGAGAGACAGCGTGAGCAGGGGAGGGTCAGAGAGAGAGGGAGGCACAGACTGAAACAGGCTCCAGTCTCTGAGCTGGCAGTCAGCACAGAGCCCAACGCGGGGCTCGAACCCACGAACCGCGAGATCATGACCTGAGCGAAAGTCGGATGCGTAACCAACTGAGCCCCCCAGGTGCCCCCCTCTTCAGAGCTTTCTTTCCCACTTCTCCATGTCTGCCTCCTGGCCCTCAGGACCTGCTGGAGCAGGTGACCCTGGACCGCTCCGTGTGTCATTCTCATCTTACCAGCAGCGAGCCAGAGTCCACCAACCTGGAGACTCGGGGAAAAGCTCTTGAATTAACTGCACTTCCTTGTTGGAGAAAGTGTTACTAGCTTATGAGGACTTCAGTTTCTTTTGTTCAGGACTATTTTTTAGTTATTATTTTAATTCTTTAATTCATTCTTTAAAATTTTGCAAACAAAGGAGAGAAGTTTCCTATCCTGAAAAAAACCAACTCTTGGTATATATTCTTTCAGATTTCGGTTTCCTAGAATGTGTAACTTCGTATATCAGTTTAATTATTTTATGCACAGGAATTTGCCAGCCACATGCCAAATTGTCTCCTACTTTAAATGACTGGAAAGTTCCATGATTTGCAGGTAAATAATTGACTTAGGGACACCTGGGTGGCTCAATTGGTTAAGCGTCTTGACTCTTGATTTCAGCTCAGGTCATGATTTTGGGTCCCGTATCGATCCCTGCTTTGGTTTCTCTCTCTCCCCCTCTCTCTGTCCCTTCCTGCCCCCTGCCCATGAATAAATAAATAAACTTAAAAAAATATTTGATTAGGGGCGCCTGGGTGGCTTAGTCAGTTAAGTGTCCGACTTTCACTTAGGTCATGATCTCGCGGTTCGTGGGTTCGAGCCCCGCGTCGGGCTCTGTGCTGACTGCCAGCTCAGAGCCTGGAGCCTGTTTCAGTCTGTGACTCCCTCTCTCTCTGACCCTCCCCTGCTCACGCTGTTTCTCTCTCTCCTAGAAATAAATAAAACATTAAAAAAAATTTTTTTTAATTTGATTTAACCACACCCCCATTGTTTGTATTATTCTCATCTGCTTTTATGCATAAAATGTTTGCACAGCACCCTGTTATTTCTATAGGATACTTCATAATGGACTTACTGCTCTGTTCTCCCCGCAACTCGCTCTGCCCAGCCCCACAGTCCTCCTTGCTCTTCCTAGAACATTCTAGACCTGCTTCTGGACTTCTGCAGTTGTTGGCCCCTCCGCTGGCACCCCTTCCCCCTACGTGGCCACGAGACTCGCTTCCTCAGTTCCTAGATTTTTCAGCGTTTTGTCAAGACTTGAGCCCTCCCTCTGCCCTTTCCCGTTTCTCTCTGTTGCACTCTGATCGTCCGTTTTTTTCTACTTGTGTAAGATGTGTCTCCTCCCAGTGCACCAGAAGCTTGCCTACATGAGGGCTTTCGTCGATTTTGGTCATTTCTGTATGCTTCGAACCAGACCTGTGCCTGGCATGTAGCATGCTCTTAATAAATGCTTTCAATTATTGAATATACAAAGGAACAAGCGGTTAGAGTGGGGAGTAGACCCCTTCGTAAAGATTTTGACACATTGCCGAATCGGCATCTGCGGTGGATTTTTGAGATACATGCCAACAAGGAATGCGTAAGTGTACCTGTTTCCCAGCAGTCTTTGCACTGCCGGAATTTTATTATTGTTTTCCATCTGGCCGGTCAGGTCGATGGCAGAGATGAAGCTCTTTTGCTGATATTATTTCTGAAGATTGTACAAGATTGTTTTTTATTCCATATTCATCTGGGATAGAAGAGCAGCTCTAACTCTGTCTTATTACAGAAGGATGTCTTTTTTTTTTTTTTTTTTTTTAAACATCCTTCCCCTTCCCTCCATCCTACAGTCATGGTCTCTGAGATGTCGTGGTTCACTTCCTGGTGCAAAGGGCATGAGAACACCGTGATTATCGGGGTGGGAGGCTGTCGTGATTCACTTCCTGGTGCTGAGGAGAGTCCTAACTTCTTGTAGGAACTGCACAAAATCAGGCTCTGTTAGCAAACGAGAAGCTGGACGTTGGCTCTTGGGAGGCAGTCATGGTGAATTCCAGATGCAAAGTTAGCTCTTGATTGATTGACTAGTGCCTTGACTGTCTTTTAAAATAGAGCAAGGGGCACCTGGGTGGCTCAGTCAGTTAAGTTTCTGACTTCGGCTCAGGTCATGATCCCACGGTTCCTGGGTTCGAGCCCCATGTTGGGCCTTGTGCTGACAAGCCTGTTTCAGATTCTGCCTCCTTCTCTCTGCCCCTCCCCAGCTCACGCTCTCTCCTCTCTAAAAAATAAATAAGCATTTAAAAAAATAAATAAAATAAAATAAAATAGAGCAAAGGTCTGCACTTCCAAATACTTTTTATTGAAATAATTTACGACCAGGATTGAAAACTTGGAAAATACAAAGAGATAGAAGAAAGACGCATCCACAAGACCCACCAGCCCGATAACTATGTTGATATTTACTACTGTGAAGTTTTCCTTACATTTCCTCTGGTCTTTCTCTTTGCATACTTTCAGGTAAATCTGCTAACTCTGTTTATGCTTGTCCAAAGTAGCCTTTTCATCTAAACCTACAGCAATATGTTCTCCTGTTTTGTTTTTGCAAACCGTGTGCAGTGTCGTGCCTATATTATTTCCCACGGACCTTGAATAAGTTACGTATAATTTCCTATTTTGGGATGTAAAGTCGTCCCACCAGTAATAAGCCATTGTATCTTAATGTATAACACTTTTTCAGTTTTTAGGATTGTTCCTAAGTTGTTGTGAAGTCAAAGTTCATGAATGTTTTACTGCCCAGTTATTTTCCGAAAGAATTACCCACTTGCGCTCCCAACAGTAATGTTCGCAAGTGGGACGGTTTGTGCCAATTAATTTGTATCACAAGGAAATGGGTCACAGACCTCTTCTCTTTTGGACCTGTAGCGGCTGGAACTTGGTTCAGAATAAACACCAATAAAAGCTCAAATAACTCCAGTGGTCGTGGCTCAACAGTCCCTTGTGGCAGCTCGTTGCGGATTTTAACAGCCCAAGGGGTTTTGATTTGCTTTTATTTTCTTTTCCCCTCTGCGATTTTCCCCCCTCCTGGGTTTAAAACATGTTTTCCCAGCTACAGTTAAGCCTTAGTACTTCTTGTTCTGTCTTTGTTGATTAATGACTATAATTGACCCCTGTTGTCTCTATTATACAAGCCACAGCAATTTGTTTTTATGTAGCAGATATTTTCTGAGCTGTCACAAAACTGCCTTACAAAGAGAGAGCTCATTATCAGCCTGAAGGAAAAGAATTTTAAGTGATGAAGTGAATAAAGGTCCCTATGAGAAGGAGGAGGAGAAGTCTAGGCTATTCAAATGTTCAGGGAAACGAAGAGCTGAGGGGGGCAAAATAATCCTTTGTTGCTTAGGTACCGGCAAGACGTGGTTGGATCTTGAAATTATTAGATTAAAAATGGCTCCCCATCGAGAGAGTCGTGAAGACTGAGAGAGAAGCATTGAATGTAGGTCTGAGAAGCCACAGAGCATGACATTTGATAGAGTGGGTTGTCGCCTAGGGGAAGTTCATGGTTATGAACGTGATTATAGAAATCCCAGCTAAATACCACTGGAGGGGGAGTAGAGGTGACTTGTAAGTTGGAAGGTTTTATCAGAACAGATGTTGACCATAAAGAATACCCAGGTCTCCATGTTCTATCAGAAAATGGCTTGTTTTTCACTTATATAGTTTTTTCCCCCTGTTTACCTCTTTTCCCCCATGATCTTGATGAGATTTTCCTCAGCTCACCAAGGTAAGGAAGCAGAGAGGTCGAGGGGAGAGACATTGCGACGCAGTGAGATGCTGGCTTTAGTGAAGTCAGCCGGCCTTCGAAATGGGGTCCTTATGCTGTAGGACCCATCTTGTCTTCAGCTAGTCTATGGCCAGCTTCTCTGGGGAGCGACTTGTCACACGACCTCTCTTCATCAGCCCTGCCGCACTCTCCTCGTGGAAGAGGAAGGAGTTAACCACGCAGGAGGACCAGCACAAGTCCTAAGCAGCAGCAGTAAAATAATCAGTAACGGTGGCTCTGAATTATGGGATGCAGCCGCTGGAGGGGCCTTGAAGATCTCTTCTTTATTTTGTGAATCGGAAAGCCAGACATGGAGGAATTTTTGCTTCTGCCTGGTTTCATTCAGTTTTTAATAGAGCTGGCTCTAAACACCCAGATGCCCTCCGAGTTTCATACTATTGGATAACTTCTCGGCAATTTGAGTTGTATTTCGTCAGCCTCTTCTGTTCTTACACGTTTAAGGCACGGGTTTGATCCAGAAGAGCTCCACGGAAACTATTCTCAAAGCGGAGGGTCCCGTTCATTGTAAAGAGACTTGCATTACCTTATTTAAAACATATTTTGTCTTGTTTTACTTTGTTGTGTTGGTAAGCGTTCGGAAAAAAAGTTGGCTTGGTCCCTTCCAGAAACCTCTGATGCAAAGATCCATCTAGCTCTGGAGAGAAGGGTTGCGGGCAAGGGCAGGTAGGAAAACTTTCAGAATCTCCTTGAAACTGTCTACCAGGAGTGACAGCATCTCAGAGCCAGAAGACGTTTTATCCCCCTGTTTGAAGGAAATGAGGAATTGTCAGCCTTGATAGAATGACAGGGATGCCGTAGGAAGCAGCGGGGTGCTTCTGCCGCTGACGGTCAGTAGGGCATGGGGGGCTTCAGGGGTCAGGCGCTGGGCCAGAGGAGTGCGAGTCCTTCTTGGCTAACTCCAACCCCACCGTCTAAAACATCTGTATAAACTGAGGGTCCTCAATGAAAAGAATACCATCTTGTACTTGAGGGTACAGACAGGGTAGGAGGCAGCAGTCCTTGACCTCCTTCGGTGAGGAACTTCTGTAGTCTCTCTGCAGCCGTGGGGGTCAGTGACCTCAAGTCCCCGTGTGAGGTGAATCCGCGGGAATGGAATTTACGACGATGTGGGGAAGAGCCATGAGAACTTGGCTCACAAAATACTTAGGAAGCCCCTGGTGGATTTACTCCCCCCCATCAGGGGAGATCTCGCATGAGGGCTGCGGTGGCGCCGGACGCCCTTTCCACGAATCCTCGTTGGTGGAACACCGTTGGGTCTCAGCACCATCCGTGGTTCCCGAGAACCGCAAATAACACTCGTGCGGAGAGCCGTCTCCTCCTCTGGGTCGGACTGGGCACCCAGCACTGTGCTTATGTGATGATTTAGAACCGTTTTCTCTTCCCGCGACCTTCCCAAGCCCTTCTCCCGCGTCTTGCCCCGGCGGGCGTGACGGATGTACTAAATTGCGTCCCGTCCTGCCGCATGAGACGAGGGAAGAAACAACCCGCTTGGGCAGGATCGGTATCCCGTTACGCTCAGCACATTCCAGGAGCTGTTTCTCCACCGCCCCCAACCCCTACCCCCGCGCATCGTGTCTCAGAGGTGCCCCCAGCGTTTCCCCCGAGAGGCCCATCTTTCCAGATGCGCGGCTGTTCCTCCCCCACCTCTGGAAGTTTTCCCACAATCGACTCCTTGTTTGCCATTGTTATACTTTCTATTGCTCTTTTAAAGCCCTCCCCCGAGGCAGCGTTTTCCAATAGAGCCTCTTGGTTTCCCCGAAGATGTTGCGGAGTTCACAGACCGATCAGGCTCTACGTGTGGGGAGTGATTCCTGTGGATTTCTGCAAAACGCGCCGTGCAGACCTGTTGTGTCTGACGTCCGGACGCAGCACTTCTCCCCCAGAGCACGTTTGTCACCGGCACGTGCCATGGGGGTAAACGCCGCCCTTCACCCGGTTTCAGGCCCCGCATCACGATCAGGATGGTGCGCCTGCCCTGTATTTAGTACTTTACTAAATACACATGTGCCCCGTGAAATCTGACCTGCCGTCAGGCACAAGAGACGACTTCACCCTTTGGGGTCCTGGATTTGCAGCCCTTGTCATTGTGATCAGTGACACGCCCTAGAGCTGTTGATTTGATTAACGCTGCTCTGCCTGTTTCCGTCCTGTACAGGTTACCCTGGCCAGGACTTCGACTGGGCAGATTATCACAAGCAGCACGGCACGGAGGAGGCGCCGCCCTTCTGCTTCAGAAACGTAAGGAGCTTGGGCCTTGCGACTGCTTCGTTCCCAGATGCCGCCCGCCGTCGGTTCTGCGAGGCGCTGTCTACTCCTGAGTCAGATGTGCGTGCGGCCCTGCACCTCAGGATCCTTAAGCCTCCGTAGCTTTTGAAAAGGCCTCTCTCAGGTTGTATGTGAGGGCGGCTCTGGGCTGCTGGAACACATCCGCTACTAAACGTATGGCGGCTCAGGCTAAGTCCGTTTCCCATTTATGGAAGGGTCTGGTGTGTTCTGGAATAGGGCAGGCTGCTTGTCACCATGAGGCTGAGCCTCAGGCGAGCCTGCGTCTTCACCCTCTGAGTCCGGCGAGCAGAGAAGGAACGAGATGAAGGAAAAGATGTTCTTACTTCTCGGGCCCGTGGCTGGTGTTGCACGTTACTCCGTGCACCTCCCATGGGTGAGAGCCCGTGCCATGGGTGCACCTGCCGCGAGTGAGGGCGGGAGAGGTGCCCTGGCGGGGGCCGTTCGCAGCCATGGCTCCAAACGGTGGAGGAAGGCAGCCGTGCTGCGGTAGCCCCGTGCCGCCGTTTGCACGCACACGTGCTCTGTGGGGCGTGATGCCGACCAGCCCCTTGGTAGGAGACTCTCTGCTCTTGAAGCATGTTCTCAATATATGATCTTACACTTTTTTTCTTGGAGGAGTTCAGTAAGATGCCAACAGTGCTGTGTTTTGCTTACTTTAAACCACTTCCTCGTTTAAATGGAGCTGTTGGGATGATGGCACATCCAATAGCTGTGTGTGTGTGTGTGTGTGTGTGTGTGTGTGTGTGTGTGTGCACATGCATGTGTTCTCACGTGTGTACTTGTTACAGGAGTTGGTTGTATAAATGGCTTATAAACTAATCATTAGGCTTTATCAGCCCTAGGAACTGTGAAACGGGACATGGATTATTATCTCTGTGTTAATAACGAGACATCAGTGTATATAGCCTAGTGTGTTGAACATGCATTTAGTTATGGCAGGTAATTCTTAATTTTTTTTAATGTTTATTTACTTTTTGAGAGAGAGAGAGACAGAGACTTGAGCAGGGGAGAGGCAGAGAGAGGGAGACATAGAATCTGAAGCAGCTCCAGGCTCTGAGCTGTCTGCACAGAGCCCGACGTGGAGCTTCAACTCACAGACCGCAAGATCGTGACCTGAGCCGAAGTAGGACGCTTATCCGACTAAGCCACCCAGGCATCCCTGAAAGTTAATTCTTTATACTAAAAAAAAAGACGCACACTCCAGGCTGCAGTCGGGGATGGCAGGTGCTATGGTGCAGAGTGCCCCCACATCAGAGACCTATCTTTGGACCCGAGAGGAGGAGGGGCTGGCTTAGTCAAGGGCTCAGTACCGAGTGCAGCAAGGTGGTGTTTGAAGAACTGTGGGGTTGATCCCTGGGTCAGCTTGTACTCAGACACCCAGAAACACATCCGGGGCAGAGTTGGAAACGAGGGCTCCTGAGGCCAGCAGAGGGGCTTTCTACCGACTGAGGCGGCATTTGCACAAGGCCGGTTGTTCTGAAGCACTGGAAGGTATGCGTGGTGAGTCGAGGGGGTGTGTACGGTGGGGGCCCTGCCCATACATGGAGGCGTGTGTAAGTGCAGGCACACCACCCAGAGGGTAGCCGCGGGTTGGCTCCCAGGCTTAGCAAGGCCACACAGTTCCTAGACCTTTTTGCACACTGATACTACTTGTCACAGAGTCCTGGCCTTGTTGCCTCTCAGGATCGTGGAGACACTTCCACATCCCCCCGCCCCCCGCCTTAAGGTGTGCTTTCTACCTGACCAAAGAAATCTTTCTTCCCTGCGTCTCCAGCCTTGGGAGGAAGATCCTGACGTGTCCCCTGGTTTTGTATGTAAGGACGTGTTTCTTCCGTGACAACATAGTTCCGCCGTCCTCTGCTCCCGTTCAGCCAGCAGCTGGCCGAACGGAGCAAGTCACCACATCCCCAGGCGTCCTCTGAGCCCCCAAGCTTTAGCCGCCAAGATGAAATCTGTTTTCATGACTGCTGGCGTGTTCATTAGGAACGCACGCGTTACAGATATGCCCGCTTTGTTTCTGGCTCTCCGTGTCGATTAAATATCGATGGGATTGTTACCTGCCTGTTGCCTGGGCCCTGCATTGCTGGCGCTTTGCTGAGTTCCATTAGCCTGCAACAAGTGCCCATTAAGGGGATGCTTGTGAGGGATTCATTTTTTAATCGCATGTCTCGTGTGCGCTTGAGGAGAGGCAGTGCGGAAGCAGAGAGGTAGTGCGGGAGCGGCTGTGCGGGAGACGCCTCCCTGGGGGGTGTTTAACAATCGGAGACGGTTCTGAAACGGATTGACCCAGCCCAGTGCTTAGTAAAATAAACTCGCAGGTAACAGGTTTGCTATTGATCTTTATAAATTACCCTCAAGCGATGAGTTGAAACGAAAATAGGTTATGCAGTTGGAGCTTTCCCTTATTAAGAAGGATCAAATGCATTTTAACTTACTTAGAGGCTTTGGAGGCAGCCGATCGAGTCATATTATCAGAAAGAAACTCAATGCATAATAAGCGTGGATAGGCAGGATGACTTGCAGAAAAATAGCCCGCCTAGAATTTTCTTTGGTTCTTATTTCCAAAGAGACATACAGGAGAAGAACAAATTGCTTTCTTAGCATACACTGGGTAATTTTGTTCTGGTTACAAAAAGATATAATTGCATTTGCAACTTAACATATATAAATAGAGACGTGAATGCAAATTAGCTTGGCTTCCTCCCATGGGTCACGTAAGGATGTAATCTCTTGTTACTTACAGGAGCCTGCTTACCCCAGTTGATATATTTCAAGATAGATACATGTAGCATTGTAATACCTGATTAAAATTTATAGCAGCAGATGATTTTGGAAAATCTTATACTTACTTTAAAATAGTGCTAGAAGGGGAGTTTTGCTTTGAGGGTTGACTGAGCTCCTACTGAACCGACCCTCTGGCAGATAGCAACTATCGACACCTGACAGATGTGGAGAATGGACAAACGTGGGCAGATCTGGAGGGGAGCAGGTGCTTGGAAGGAAGGAACTCTGCGAGGTGACTGTATGGTTCTTTTCAGACTTTTGGCCCGAGGTCTGCCACAGTTGACAGCTTCTGAGATGACAAACCAGTGATCAAAAAATCACAGTGGTTCTGGCCTGAGGAAGCAGATAACAGAATGTGAGCAGGCAGATGTGTTGGACAGCGAGAGCACTCTCAGATAGAAGCGTCAGGAGAGGGAGCCACCATTCTATGTACGCAGTCTGCCTAAATCGTTGGCCGAGCCGCAGATCGCGTATTTTCCGGGCAAATTCCAGGCGGCCTCGCCAAGGATGAGAGACTGAGCTGGGGTCTGAGCTCCTTCTCAAGAGACAGAGCGTGTAGTTAGAGTCCCAGCAAGTTCACCGCTTGCTGAGACACAACATTGGCACTCTTGGGAAGAACATAACACACCCCAGAGTCTCTGTGATACAACATTTCAGACCTGCAGACTTCAGAATTGATCAGCACATGAGCCAGTCGGACTCATTCTCAGTGGAAAGGAGAGTCAGTAGAGACCAAACCCAACATGACCCGAATGTTTGGATTAGTACACAGGGATTTTAAAGCTGCCATCAAGGCCACGCCCAGTGGTGCAAAGCGCTGGTTCCCAAAGTACAATCCTTAGAGCCTCCACGATCACCTGGGAACTTGCTGGAAACACAAAATCTGTGGCCTTGCCTCAAATCACCCGAATCGTGAACTTTGGGCTAAGGCCCAGGAGGCTGGTTGGTTTTTTTGTTTTTTTTTTTAATTTTTTTATTGTTTATTTATTATTGAGACAGAGAGACAGAGCATGACGGGGGGAGGATCAGAGAGAGAGGGAGACACAGAATCCGAAGCAGGCTCCAGGCTCTGCTGGACATGGGGCTCGAACCCACGAACTGTGAGATCATGACCTGAGCTGAAGTTGGACTCTTAAGTGACTGAGCCGCCCAGGCGTCCCCCAGTAGTCTGGTTTTTAAAGGTTATCCAGATGATTCAGATACACCCTGAAGTTTGAGAAGGAAAACATGAATGAGAAGGTAGGAAGTGCCTGCAGAGAAGCAGAAAGTTTAAGAAAAGAGAAATTCCAAGATCAAAAAATGTGATACTTGAAATAAGCGAATTCACTGGAAGCGCTCTCTAGCAGAGTAGGGGTGACGGGGGAAAGGGTTCATGACTTTGAGGCTGAAAAGCAGCATAGCTGAAGAAACAACAGAAAGAGACATTTGGGTGTAGGAAACATGAGCAGAATCCCGGGGACCTGAAGAACAAAGTCACGTGTAACCAGAGACCCAGAGAAATGGCCACAGAGACTGGGAAGGAAAAAATACATTGAAGAAGCAATGGCCAGAATTTACCAAGGTCACTGCAAGTATCAATGGAAAAACTCAGGACTCTCTGTGGGCCCCAAGCAACATAAATACAAGGAAACCCAATATGGTCAAACTGCTGATAACCAGACAGGAAGAACAAAATCTTTAAAACTTCCAGAGGGAAAAATCGGTACATTTCAAGTAGAGGAACAGCTTTTAAACAGGAGCAAATTCGTCATCAGAGACGAGGGATGCCAGGATACAGTGAACCAGTGTCTGAGGAAGTATTAAAAGATAAAAGCCACAAGTCTGTAGGCATCAAAGCTGATACTTCCTAAATGAAGATAACAGCAGACAGTCGCAGCGCCTGGGTGGCTTAGTCAGTTAAGCATCCGAGTCTTGATTTCAGCTCAGGTCATGATCTTGTGGTTCGTGGTGATCAAGGCCTGTGTCAGACTCTGCACTGGCAGTGCAGAGCCTGCTTAGGATTCTCTCTCGCCTCTCTCTCTCTGTCCTTCCCCTGCTCAGCCTACCTCTCTCTCTCTATTTTTCTCTCTCACACAAAATAAATAAATAAACATTTCTTTTAAAAACCCAACACTTCGCCAAGGAAGATACACCAGTGACAAAGAAACATGTGAAAGAATGCTCAACATCATTCGTTGTAGGGAAAAATGCAGCTTCAAGCCATGATTAGCTAGCACTGGGCGCCTAGTAGAATGGTTAGAATTTGAAAAAGCACCAAAACCAAGTGCTGGTGAAGATGCTTAGCCACTGGAACACCACACGCTGCTGATGGGAATGCAAAATGATACATGGAAACTAATTTGGTAATTTCTTAGAAACTTAAACATACATTTATCATGAGGTTCAGCAATTCCTTTTCTAGTGAGGTGAAAAGTGTGTTGCACATTTACGGAAACCACTCCGCAGTACACCGGAATGAACTTTCCATGTGTGTAGTAACACAGATGAATCTCAAATGCATTTTGCTTAAGTGGAAGAAATGGTACTGCACAGTGTATGGCTCCCTTTATGTGATACTATGGAAAAGGCAAAACTCTGGGAACAGAAGACAGGTCTGTGGTGCAGGAATTGGGAGTCTGGGAGGGACGGATCACCCAAGGGCCAGTGCAGAAGCGTTTTGGAGGTAAAGGGACTGCTCTACCTGTTGATTGATGTTATGACCATACGACTGCATGTAACCCTCAGAAACAGGGCACCAAAAAGAGTGAATTTCCCTATGTGTAAATTTTTATTCTTATTTTTTTATGTTTATTTAATTTTTTGGAGAGAGGGAGGGAGAGACAGACTCCCAAGCTCAGAGCCCGACTTGGGGCTCGATCCCACCGCCGTGAGATCATGACTTGAGCTGAAACCCAGAATTGGACACTCAACTGACTGAGCACCCAGGTATCCCCTCCTAAGTGTAAACTTTTAAAAAGTGAATTTCAAAAGTAAATGAAAGTAAGCCCAAAGCATAAATGTCAAGTAGCGACAATTTCAGAGAAAACCCTGGGAACCCGTCACCAGTAGACCTGCACTCACAACGCGAATGGGAGTTCGTCAGGCTAGATGGAGACTTGGGCTCTGTCCTCACACCCTCGAATATGCCCGGAGTGATGTGAGTCAGGAAGATAGGGAAGGAGAAGGAATGACCTGCACCTTGGTGATTGCGTAGAAAATAGGGGCGTACAAGAGCCTGGAGAGAGACCGTATCCACCCTCTCATTGGACAGGTATTATTAGGTGCCTGCTGTGTGCCAGCAGAGTTCTAATTCTGGGATAAAAACGAAGAGGGCATGATTCTTTTCTCATGAATGGCAAGAAAGACGTTTGTCTTACGGATGCGATTTGCGTGCGTGTGTTAGCGTGTGTGTGTGTGTGTGTGTGTGTGTACGTGTGTGCGGCCTCTCTGTTGTTGTAACCCTGCTGTGTGCTCAGTGTCCTCTCTCTCTTTCAGACATCATTCAGTCGGGGTTTCACCAAGAACATGAAACTGGAAGCTGTGAACCCCCGGAACCCAGGAGAGCTCTGCGTGGCCTCCGTGGTCAGCGTGAAGGGAAGGTTGATGTGGCTTCACCTGGAAGGTACGCACAGTGAGCGGTTGTTCTGGGGAACCCAGGGTCCATCGGAGGCAGCAGGCTGCCCGCGGTACTTCTCAGAAACAGCGCCTTTCGCCTGCCTTTTCTTTAAACAGATCTTAAATTATTCAGTGTTCTTAAATGAGCCAAACTAATCAAATATAAATATGTTCAGAGTCTCTCATCTTGACTCATAATTTCATGAAGTGAGATACTGGTGTGATGACTGTGTTTGGAACACAGTGGTCTTTTTACATCTGTGATTATAAAAGCTAATGTCACAATTAAATTAATATGAGGCGCTAAAGCTGGTATTTGAGGTCGTGGTTATTATGAGGATAAAATTATATACTTGCATGTGAATAATAAATACCCTTTACGTTGGTTTCTTCCATAGATGTTTAATTTTACCTCGAAATAGGAACTGCACGTGACTTTCTCCCTAAATACATAATACCTAAGATTTACCCTTATTTGTTTAATGACGTTTAAACTATTCTTTATAGCTACATTTTGTTTGTGATGGTGCAGATAGTTCGCAGAACGTCATACTTTATAAGCAGAACCTTGATCAGATTTTAGATGTGGAAAAAGGACTGTGTTTTATATGCTATATTTTCAGTGACCAAGAATTGAGATGAGTCCGATCTGTAAGGTTTTTCCTGTTTTTCCATGATCTGAATTCTTTGGGTTTGTTTGATTGTATTTTAGTTCATGACATATATCAATTACTTTAAATGTATATGGAAAAACGAGACGAGTTGCGAATAATAATGTGTGCTTTCTCAGCCCATATTTTAATGGTCATGGCATCTCCTGCCACCACTGGAACGGAAAGTTTGGAAGGCCAGGGAAGTGGTACTGATGTCTTCATCCTGTCTCTTTAGTAAGCACACATCTAGAAAGCACCGAAAGTTCTGAGGCTGACGATCTCCTAACTATTGGAGCCCAGGGGAGTGAGAAGGATACAGAACTGAATCATAGGTGCCATCATCTGTGTCCTTAATTCCTAGGAAAACCGTTTTAAATGTTACTAGGGTCTAGGATTTCAAAATCAACTTGAAATAAAAGAAAATTCTCAAAAAGTTGACTGGTTGGTGGATCTCCGAGTAAAATGGTGTCTGGTGGGAATTAGCCACAGTCCGGACACAGGCAGGATGGCGCTATTTCTGCGGCCACGGGAAGAGACCGTGACCTTGTTTTCATCACTCCATGTAAAGTTGAGTCACCTGCTCTTGGAAACACAGGATCCCTTCTGCGAGTTCAGTCCCTCCATCAAACTTGCTACCTCATACGGGGCTAAGCCATATTGTGAGATCGGGACCTTGCTGGTGTGATTAATTTGAAAACCGACATGGTAGAGTTCAGAGCCCCTGTTTCATCATTATTATTTAGCACATCATCATTAAGATTCTTTGGCAGTCATTATTTATTTAGCGGTTTGTACTTCCAGACTGCTTTACAGCTGTTAATTACCTGACACAGACAAGCAGGCAGAGCGCCCCTGATTTTTATAGATGGAGGAACGAAACTGGCTAAGCCATTAAGGTACGCCTGAGGTCAGTTTCCTTCTTGAGATCTTTGCTGCTTCATTCGCCCGACCCTACAGCTTCCCAAATCTTAAAAAAGGCGATGAGCAGCAACAGTGTATAGTTAACATTTCTGACAGCCTTTTCTCCTTAGTATTGTCTTTCTTTGGAATATAAATTTCTGTTTTTAGAGCAAAGAAATAAAAGGCAGCTCACGTCAGTCTTTATTCTCCACAGTGCTTTTGTATCCTGTAGCACTGAAATCAGTTAGCATTAGGAAGCAGAGCAAAAAATAAATAGATTGTCCATTTTTTCCCAGCCCTTACACATTAAAAATTTTTTTTTAATGAAAACTTTGTTGCATATTATCCACCTGGAATTCTTGGTCAAAGTCACATGTTTGATCGCATAAACTAAAATCCCATTTTGTCTCTTGGTTCTTGATTGTATTTTGGGTTTTGAGGGTCTTTTTTTTGTTTTGTTTTGGGCGCCCACTGAATATTATCTCTTAAGATGATGGTGAGCTTAATGGCACTTATTTCTTATTATTCCTCAGTTTTACATATATACTGTTTTCTTTCCTTTGTCCTGGGAACACATGTTAGAGATTTGTGGTGTTCACTTGTGGCTGTTAAGTTATTTTTATGATGATGGGGATTCTGGTTATAGACCGATTACTTGACACCGTAAAAGGACCAAGCACTTCATAACAATTCATTAGTTAGTTTTATGCACTAAATTGATCTGAAGTATTTTCAGCCCATGGCTAATTGGCCACTTTTAAGTAATTAAAATGATCATTTTTTATTTAATGTGTGACATCTCTGGAGGTCAGTTCTTCAGGCGTCTGTGAAAGAGCTGGTGTTGAAGACGGGCCGTGAATGAGATACGGGAGACGAAGGTAGTACTGCTTTGTGTGCACGTTTGGAAAGAGTCGCGAGCCCGCACGAACCGGGGGCATCAAGCGCCACGATGCTGGGGGTCCGTGTTCTAGAGAGGACGTTGCAGCGTTTCTCTGCTCGACGTAGTCATACCGACAGTTATAAGCATTACCCGTGGAGAAGTTGTCGTCAGCGGTAACATCTTAGCGTCGCGGGCCTGCGTTCACGCACAACCCCCACCCCACGCCAGGTCCTTCTCCCTGCGTTCCAGATGCTTGTCTTCGGGGACCAGGAGGGTGTGTGGCCCCCCACCCGTCCTCCTGAGGCTTCAGCTCCCTGTAAGCTCCCTGTGCTGCCTGCCTTGGCTTCCCGCCATTATTAACATTGTCCTCCGGTTTAGAAGAGAGGCGAGAAGCTCCGTATTCCGGAATATATTACTTGTACTTAGACTTTGCGCTAAAGTTCCTTTTGTGCCATAAAAATATGGCGACCACCGGGCTTCATTTCTGGAAAGTGATTTAGCCCTTTTAGCTGCCGCCACTAGAGAACTTTTTGAAGAGAGCCCTGGGAGGGGAAGGCCAGAGCCCGGTTCTGACCTTGGGAGCGCTGTCCCACAGCGCGGCAGGGATGCCGGGCTGGTGTTTGTTGGGCCCTGAGCATAGGGAGGGGCGGGGTTCGTACCCCCTGCTTTCGGTCCCGATCTGTAGTAAAAACAGACACACAAGGACAGAAACACAGAGATGACCAGAGTCGTCCGTCAGGTCTGCAAAGGTGTAGCAGAATCTTCAGAATGGGGAGCCCGGTCATTACCGGCATCTCCCAATCTTTGTTTTCTGCTGCCCTCTGAAACGAAATCTGGAGAAAATGAAATTTTTCCACCCTCCGTCCTGGAGAAGCGTACTGGGTAAGTGTCCGTCTGTGAGGTCTGTGCCGTGTGTAGCTTTGGGCAGCAGCTTTCTGGAGTTCAGGGCTCAGGTCGCATCACCACCAGCTTCACATCCCGCACCGGCAAGCACCGAACACGCGGGGCCGCGCCTGTGGCCCCTGACTTCGCAGACGGGCGTTGTCAGGAACAGCCAGTGGGCTCTGGAAGTCTGAGCCTCCTGTAGAATTTCCGCGGAGGGATAGAAACACAAGATGCACTGAGAGTTCAAGGACCGGTGTGAGCTCTCCTTTTCCCCTCTTGACAAACGCATGCACTTTGGAGCCGTCCAGTGACGTTTCCTGATCTGTCGGATTTTCTCTTGGCTTCTTGGCTGTGACCAGTGAGGTGGGCCTGCCTCTGTTGGCTTCCTTCCTCCACTCGCTCTGGTGCACATTTTCTAGAGCATAGACCTCCAGCTGCCTGCCTGGGGGAGGTGTCTTCCTGGTTATGAAGATCGGCAAGGGGATTAGAGGCGGGACTGGTTCTTAGACGTGGAACCAGGTGCCTCTCCTCAGCTCCGGCCCCACGCCCATCCTTTGCCTCTCAAAGCCTCCCAGTCTGTCCTCTCCGCGTCTGCTTGGGGCTGGGCCTAGAGGCTGCATTGACTTGTTTCTTGTCTCCGTTGCCTTCTTACTCTGTAGACTCTCAGATCTGATGGATGGATGGATGAATGAATAACATACTAAGTAAGATTAATGAGTTTCCCACTTGAGCCCCTCATGACAGAATGGATTCCATGAGGCAAAGGAATGAGGGTTCAAAGCAGGTGGGCGTGAAGAAGTATTTAATGGAAGGTTTAGGCTGTCCCTTTACCAGATTCCTGGAAAATTCACTCTGTCTTGAACTGAGAGCTCTTACTAGAACTGAGAATGTGCTGACATTCCCAGAAGGGTCCCAGGCCCAGGGCAGATTTTTACATTAGGGACATTAGGACATAAGGGGACAGACCCCTTAGAGCTTCTCGTGAAAGCTGTTGACATTCAGGAAAATGTACTTGCCCACGTGTACTATTTTGGGTGCGATTTCAGACGATCCATGGACCCTCTCCGACACCACAGCTGTTGGATGGACCTCCTTGGGCTTCATGGGCCCCGGAGGAGAGTGCCTCCCTGCAGAAGCCCTTCCCAGGAGATAGGAATAGATGTTAGTTCTGTGTTGTCCCCCGCGTGGCTTCTAGACGCAAGTGGCTGCTTTGTTTTAAATGAAACCAAGTTATAATTTCAGCTCCTCGGAAGCACAACCTGCAGCCACGGGGTCCATCCCTCTCGGGGTCCCGGGAGGCTGGAGGCTGCTGGTTTGGACCGCGTCCTTGCAGGAGGCTCTTCAGGACAACGTGGTTCTAGATGCTGCGCTCCAGTAAAAAGTGAGCCCTTCAGGCCTGTCGAGGCCGGAACTCAGAAGTGGAGCTCAAAGGGCAGCTATACACTTCACTCATTACCGAGGGGAAATGAGGTTTCAGGACTCAGGAACTTAGAAACTGGAGGGAGCGTCCGTGTGGCTTGATGGCAGTCAAAATCAGAGTCAGTGTTTTCTTTTTTCTTTTAAACATTTTTTTAAAATGTTTATATATTCTAGAGAGAGAGTGTGTGCAAGCAGGGGAGGGGCAGAGAGAGGGAGACACACAATCCGAAGCAGGCTCCAGGCTCTGAGCCGTCAGCACAGAGCCTGACGTGGGGCCTGAACCCACGAACCTCAAGATCACGATGTGAGCTGAAGTCGGGCACTTAACAGACTGAGCCACCCCAGGTCCCCGAAGAGTCAGTGTTTCAAGCAAGACAGGGTTGTGGCTGGAAACAAGGTGCCTCTACGATCACTGATCACTGAGAGCTGCAGACAGAAAGTCAGGAGGCCACTGGGGGACTCTTCATTTCAAGGGCACGTTCTAGGCCCAAGGGCAGGAAGCTTCAACCGCCAAGCGTGTGAGGACACAGTAGCAGCACTTCAGGTCCCCAGGGGCCGTGGAAGTTCACGAAGAGAAACACAAGTATCGAGTCCGGCTGCCACAGCCTTCACAGCCCCATGTGCCAGCAGTGATGACCAGGGGAAGATCACCCCCTGCCTCACGCTGTCCTCAGCACCTCCCACGAGTCGATAAGCATCGGTGGGCCCTGCTCTGTCATCAGGATCCATCGTGCAGGGGAGTCTGGGAGTTTTGTTTCTCCCTCCCTCTCTGCCACTCCCCTGCTCGTGCTCGCTCTCAGGAATAAACAAACACATAAAAAGATAGAATAAACAAATCATCTACAAGACACCCCCAGGTCACTCTGCTCGCATTTGGGCATGCACCCCAGCACCCGTCGGGAGCCCGGGGGGCATTTCACCCGCTCCTGTGGCACGTCTCATTCCCTTTTACTCGTAACCACCTTTCCTGCCTGGGGTTGGCCTCACACTCAGTTTTATCGTTTTCTTGATTAGAAGGTTGAGATACATGCTGCGCCTCTTGCTCTGATTGGTTGTGTTTTTTTTTACAGAAGCTTCCTGCAGTCACCCACAGTTCCCTTTTCCTGCTTGCAGCACTTGACCTTTGTCGACCCTTCCTTCAAAGCCTCCCCTCCATCTTTGCCGGGCGTTTCTAGAGCCCTGGGCCAGGCAGACCTCTCTTCCCCACAGACACTTCCTTAGATGAGCCTTCCTGCCTCCTTCACAGAGCTTCAGAGCTTCTCAGAGCTCCTCAAAGCTCGCGGACGCTCCTCTCTGCGGCCTTGACTTTGGAGGCAGTTCTGTGCGGAAGCTTCCGCCAACCCCGTCCGCACAGCGACCCCTGGAGGATGCCTCCCTCTGAGAAGGCACCCCTCCAGTGGTGGCTCTCCTCCGCCAGTGTCCCCTCTGACCCACGACAGAGACCAGAAGACCACCCAAGCCAGCACGTGTAGGGGAACCCACACCAGCGTGCCCGTCCCCGTGGCTGGGGTCCCCTCGGCGCCCCCCGTCCCAGCGCGTCTCCATCTTCATCCCAGGGATGTTCCTGTGCCTGCCGCCGTCGCGGGCCCCGAGACCTGGCTTGTCTTCCTCTTGATCTGCGTGTCTGCATGCGGCCCGCAGCCCGGCCCCAGCCGCCCCTCCGGACAGCACATCCGCTCCCTACACGTGTGAGCTCGGGTTCACCCTGACCTTCAAATCCCCTCTTGTGCGGCTGCATAAAATAGACGGAATGGCGGGCTGTCCCTCGTAGGACGGTTGTGGAGGTCGGCGGAGGGAAGTGCTCAGCATCGTGGCGCACGTGACCGTGAGAGCTCAGGAAGGGGGTGGCCGACCAGCGGGAGGGAGGGCAGCCCCTTCTCACTCCAGCCCTGCCTCCCTGCGTGGAGCCTGCGGTCCGTCGGCCGGGCACCCCTGTGTCTGTGCACCCCCCATGCTGTCACTGGCGCCCTGCGCTGTGACATGGGGCCCTGCTGTGTCTGCCTGTCGCAGAGCACAGTATCTGTGTGGGAGTTCATGTGCACTCTGCTTGCTAAGTGCTTGCTGAATACATCAGGAGGAATCAGTAAAATCCGTGTTCCTGAATGAGAAGGTGCTCTAAGATGCGGTGGTCCCTTAACAGCTATCTTGCCAACCGAATTGTGAGCCAGGGGGATATTGTATACTTCAAAGCCAGCATTCAAGAACTCTCCGGTCAGGGCTCCCCTATGCTCAGTTCAGTTCCAATAAACTACCCTCCACCTCCCAATCTAAGGGAGGAGTCCTAATAAAATGCAGATCCCAGGGGTGCCTGGGTAGCTCAGGCGTGATTTCAGCTCAAGTCATGATCACACGGTTTGTGGGTCTGAGCCCACATCAGGCTTTGCATTGACAGTGCAGAGCCTGCTTGGGATATTCCCTCTCTCGCTCTCTCTCTCTCTCTGTCTCTCCCCCTCTCTCTCCCCCCACTCCCTGCTCACTCTCTCTTTCAAAAATAAATAAAATAAACATAAAAAAAAGTTTAAGCTGCAAGTTCCTAGGGTCACCACAAACCTAGTGCATCTGAGTCCCAAGCAGGGTCTGGGAATCTGCATTCCCTCCCCAGGAGCACCTGGGTGGCTTAGTCAGTTCAGCATCCAACTTCAGCTCAGGTCATGATCTCACGGTTTGTGAGTTCGAGCCCCATGGGGCTCTCTGCTGTCAGCACAGAGCCCACTTGAGGTCCTCTGTCTCCCTGTTTCTCTCTGCTCCTTGTGTTCCCTGGCTCTCTCTCTCAAACATAAACAAACAAAAAAGTAAAGGCATCCTCCCCAGATGATTGATCTGGATGCTCAGGTTTGTGAGGGGCACTGGGATCTAATGGGCAAGGTGTGGCGCGGCCTAAAGCAGCTTCATCGAGGCCGTCTCACGTAACAGGAGAGCAGGTGCGGAAAATTGCCCCTTAAGCCTTTCTGTAATTTGTGGCAAAGTCAGGTGGTTAATAAGCATTTCGCAGAGACTTGCAAAAATCAAACAAGGGAAAATGCAAATGTGAAAGTAATTATATTTCAAGCCAGTGTGGGTGGTTTTAAAATCTTTAAAAAGAGGGATGGCCTGCGTGAGACAATTTGTGGAGAAGCTGCATCAGCACATCGGGGCCCCGGAGCGGCGTTCCCCGGAAGTGAGAGAGGCCGGTCGGGGAGCGGGGCGGGTGTGCAGGCACCGGCGTCCAATCCTCCCCGGTCTGGTTCGTCCCCAGAGCTGATGCCCGATGACAGACGGGCCCCTTGGTGGCTGACTACAGAACTAACTGCCTGTTTTGGGCAACGTCTTAGGCAAAACGCGGGCTTGTGGGGGAGGCCTGTGGTGGGCGGGATGCTGGCGGGTGGCCTCCCGGAGGCTGTGCTGAGTGTGGGCTCCTGCCCTGCCGTTTGCAAGGAAGTGATGCTGAGGGGCTGCCTTGCTCTTCCGGAAGCCCTGGCCTGTCGTCTGCCTGTGGAGGGCATGCGTCTCCTTCCCCCACGTCCCCACGGGGACTCCGCATGGGGATCTGGGGACCATGATAGGAACGGGACAGGCACTGAACAGACCAGACTAAACCAAACCGAAACCCAGAAACAAACCCAGGGGAACGAAGAAAAGAGGCCACCTGAAATGCTTCCTCCTAAGGCCCCCAGAGTTCGATTGTTCAACTGCATCTGCCACTTGCTGCTCTCTGAGCTTTTCCTGCGCCTCCGTTTACTCATCTTTAAAACAGGGATAGATCCTGGGGCGCCTGGGTGGCTTAGTCGGTTAAGCGTCCGACTTTTGCTTGGGTCATGATCTCGCGGTTCGCGGGTTCGAGCCCCGCGTCGGGCTCTGTGCTGACTGCCAGCTCAGAGCCTGGAGCCTATTTCAGTCTATGACTCCCTCTCTGACCCTCCCCTGCTCACGCTGTCTCTCTCTCTCTCTCTCCTAGAAATAAATAAAAAAATATAAAAAAATAAAAAATAAAACAGGGATAGATCTCATCCCCGTCCCTTAGGGTTGTTGTAAAGCCTGTGCCCCTGGAGAGCGTCGGGCCCGCAGTCAGTGCAGCGAGCGTTTGCAGTCCTGTGTCTCTCTCCGCACACACGCTGCGTCCCATTCGGGTCGTTTCCCTGCAGATCGCCCGTTTCCCGTCCTGTGTGGGTCTCGCCAGCCGCAGCCTGTCCCCTTGCTCCTGAGGACTGGGGCCTCACGGCTGGCGGAGGGCGTGGCCGCTGAGGGGCTCCTGCACCGGGTCTGCTGGCTCCCGGCTCACCGAGGAGCCCGCCTTCCCCCTGGCGCCTGACCTTTCCATCGCGTGCGCGAGCCTGACACGATTTGCTGCGGCCTCTGACTCTTCATGAGGGTTCCGAGCAAGGATGACTTCCTTCCTTTTTTTTTTTTTTTTTAATGTTTTATTTTTTTTCTGGGAGAGAGAGAGAGAGACAAGCGTGAGCAGGGGAGGGTCAGAGAGAGAGGGAGTCACAGACTGAAACAGGCTCCAGGCTCTGAGCTGGCAGTCAGCACAGAGCCCGACGCGGGGCTCGAACCCACGAACCGCGAGATCATGACCTGAGCGAAAGTCAGACGCTTAACCGACTAAGCCACCCAGGCGCCCCGGATGACTCCCTTCCTTAAACGCCTCGTGCCTTTTTTCCCTTCCTACGAGGTGTGGGGCGCGTCGGACTCTGTTTCTGAAGGCTGTGCAGCGCGCAGGGCAGGTGCGACTGTGGGAGGGGACGGGTACCCACTGACCGGGTGCCACAGTCTCAGGGCTCGGCAGGTCGCGGATCTCTCCGAGGCGCCGGTGGCTCCTGGAAGCCGCCCCGCCGCGCGTTTGCTCTGTGGGCACGGAACCGACACCTTGCCCCTCTCAGCACTGAAAGGAGTCTCGTCGCGGTTTGGTTTCGCTCCCTGGGACAGACACTTGTCCTTCAGGAATGTGGCCTCTGTGGTTCACGCACGCAGCTCCTTTCTTCTCGGCGTGTTTTGTGTTGCGTTGTTATTGTGGGAAAAGTGAGGCTGTGATTGTGAATCAGTTGGCTCATTCGCAAGGGCCAAAAGCGCGTGAAAGTGTCTGCGGTCGGAGCCTCTCTCCCCTCCTGCCCTGTCCCTCGAAGGTCCTTTCCCAGCAGACGCCCACTGTGTTAGCATTTTGTGCTTCCTTCCAGATCTGTGTGACGCACATATAAATATATGTTATTTCCCCTTGTAAACAGATGATAACATACTGTATATATGCATTGCATTCTGCCCTTTGCTTTTCCTTTATTCAATGATACATGCACACATCTCTACATATAAGCATATTAAAGAGGTTTCTCCATCTTTTTTTACAAGTGGTGGAATATCCCATCATGCGGTACCATAATTTAGTTAAGTACATCCCTGTAGATAGAGATTGAGGCGTCCCGGTGGTTTTGAGATGAAAGCTCTGGGGAAGAATGGATGAGTAGAACCCATATGGACTGATAGTGCTTCAGTGAGGTCAGATGTGGAGCCTGGTCTTGTGCAGTTCACAAGAGGGTTTCCTATAAAATGGAAAGACTGCTGTAGGGAGCCTCCAAGCTTTTGCATCGACAGTTTTGGAAACTCGAGGAGAATCGCTTACGTTTTTAATGGATTTTTTTTTTTTTAAGCCAGTGGGCCCTTGCTCTTGGAACATAGTGAGTTATTTTTTTTTTTTAATGTTTTATTTATTTCTAGGAGAGAGAGAGAGAGAAACAGCGTGAGCAGGGGAGGGTCAGAGAGAGAGGGAGTCACAGACTGAAACAGGCTCCAGGCTCTGAGCTGGCAGTCAGCACAGAGCCCGACGCGGGGCTCGAACCCACGAACCGCGAGATCATGACCTAAGCAAAAGTCGGACGCTTAACCGACTAAGCCACCCAGGCGCCCCGTACATAGTGGGTTATTTTTTATAAAGATTATTCCGAGTCCAGCCAGATACATCTAGATATTGCATCAGATTGATAAAGGGAAATAAGGAATCGGTGCCCATCATTCGGAACAGGATTGGAAAAGTTTCAGGGTCAGGAACACTTCCCTGGGGGATAAATAATCCACTTTTCCATCAGTTCATATTTAATAGATGCTTTAGGGGGTTAGATTTGGAAGTACAAGGAATACAGGGCTAGAAGTTCCTAGAAAACATAGTAGCTGACACATTGTAGCTTATAAATATTTGTTTTGAAGGGAGGGCATGATCAAAGAATTTCAAAGTATGGTAAACACAACCGTATCACTATGTTAATGTAAACATTGCTATGGGAGTGTTTATATTAAAGCATTAATACCAAGAGATGTTTGAACCCGCAGAATATTGGAAGATGAAGGTCATAATTCCAGAAGGAATAGGCTATATAATTCACCTTCTGCTTCTTTTTGAAGTACTCTTTTGACCTTGAGAATCATATTTGTACCTAAATGTTAAGTCTGGAAGTACTAATGCTTGTCGTAGGTGAATTCAGCCCATTAGCACAGTGGTTGAGTAGCTAAGAAACCTGTGCTATTTTAGGGAGGCTGAGGATGAGAATGTGCCCTGTAGCTAATGAGGAAACAGCTCAGTGACCCTCTTCGTTCGACCCTCTTGAGACTCGGGTACCCTTTGGGACAGGAACAATTGCTTCCACATTTGAAACTACCTGGAGAGTTTCTTATTTTTCTGTCTTGGAAGTCATCTTGTTGATTCGAGGGTCTTTGGCAAGTTGGTTAAGTATTGGTTGAGTCGTCATACGAGACGGAAATGATTTCCATTCACTCAACCGTGTTGAGAAATAATCTCCATCAACCTGTTTGCCTTCCTTTAGCCTCTTAAATCCTTCAAATTATGGGAAAATTAGGCAAAAGGGCAGTTAGGATGGGAGTCATAGTATTGCTTTTTTTGAGAAGGAATCGAACGTCGACCATGACTAATGGTGATGATTGTGTGTGTGTGTGTGTGTGTGTGTGTGTGTGTGTGTGTGTGTGTGTTGCTGCCCGAGGGTTCAGGGCACTATATATGCAGCAGCACATTGGGTTAGCACTGAATCGGGAACATACACGGATCAAATAATGTGCTCTTTTATCACAGTATCTACTTTATGATGAGAAGTACTGGGTAGAAACCAAAGCAGCTAATGCCCAAGTTAAAATGGTTGGGACTGTTTTGCATCTGCTGAAATCGAGCTTCATGAAGTTAAGTTTTAGGGGATCCGATTTAAAATCCATCAGATGTGTGGCAAGGCGGATATGTGAGGGATTCCACGGTGTGGTTTCCATCTTGATTCTCAGGGCCAAGCAGCAGTAAGTGGTCGGAGAACTCTGTCAACACAGTTCTTAGCTGTTGATTCTTAGTCCACGTGTGTCTTCTTTCAGTGTTTTTTCTTTCCCAAAGGATTACTGAGTCTGTGTAGAATTTTCTTCTTGCCACTAGTTTGCTGGGTCCCACATTGATCCCCTGTGGCCAGAGCGCCTCGAAACCTTGGCTCGTATCCCATGCAGATTTGTTCCGTCTTTCAGAGCCTCTTGGCTCTGGTGCTGATTTATCACAAGGCATTAGTAGGATTACGAAATGGGGTGACAGGCAGACCCCACTGAGAAAGACACTCCTGCATAAATGGCTTTTGTGCAGCACAACAACTGTCTGCGGTCCCCAAAGGAGCTCAAAACAAGTCACCCCAGTCAAACTGATCAGTGGACAAATTCCCTAGGGAAATTGGATCCTCTGTGTTCACTGCTCAAAACCTGGCTTGCTGTGCCTAACTAGTTCCTTTTAACCATGATGCTAACTTCCCTTGGTTGAAGGTAGACTTGGCTTGGTGTTGGAGGAATTACGTCCTGGTGACTTAAATGTGTGCTTTGCCCCCCTCCCCAGCTCGGCCGTGTTCCCTTAGGTTTAAAGGTGCTTTTAGGAAAGGGGCAGACTTATTCCCTCTGCCAGCCTTTCAGGCCCCACTGCCCATTGTTCCCTTCGTCACCCTCCCATTTCCAGTAGGAAGTGGCCTGGATTTTCGGGGTCTCCGCTTTACCCCAACCTCATGCACTCTTGCTGTTTCAGGCGTTGATATTGTCATAAGACTGTTCTCGGTTTTGTGTTTCACCTTCCGGAAAAGTTTTCCTCATCTCAGGGATGCCTGTAGTTTCCTTTCTTCTTCTGGCTCCTTTTGGTAAAATCTGTACCTGTTGTCTTGACTCGTCTGATGCAGGCCTGCAGACTCCTGCTCCAGAGTTCATTGTTGACGTGGAATCCATGGACATCTTCCCGGTGGGCTGGTGTGAGGCGAACTCCTACCCTTTGACCACACCACACAAAACAGTCTGTAAGTATCGTCCAGTGTGCGGCAGCGTGGACAACATCTGGGACGTGGGGGAGTAGATAGTGTTCTGTGTCTTTTGTTAATGTTTATTTATTTTTGAGAGTAGGAGAGAGAGTGTGCGTGGGGGGGGGTGGGCAGAGAGAGAAGGAGACACAGAATCCGAAGCAGCTCCAGGCTCTGAGCTGTCAGCACAGAGCCCGACACGGGGCTCGAACCCATGAGCTGGGAGATCATGATCTGAGTCGAAGTGGGATGCTTAACCAACTGAGCCACCCAGGTGCCCCCGTTTTAAATTTTTATTTATTTATTTACTTACTTACTTATTTATAAATAGGCAGTTTTGTAAAGAGAGTGTGGCTAAGTTGTAGAAAACAGAGCTGGTGTTAGATTTCCCACGGGTGCCACTGTTCTTATCCTATGTGTGTGCTTTCAGTGTCTTCATGAAATGAATGTTTGGAAGCATGTCACAGGTTGACAGACGAGGTCATAAATGCTAAGGCAGCTGAAGGTCACAGAGTGGCGATGAAATAAGTATAATAATATATGTACGTTGCATAAAATAATGTATAACATACATAAAATAAATAGAATATAAAATAAATCTCCATTCCCACTTTTTTATATAATCCATTATTTTGATTAGGGAAAACTTGAGCTAAATACTATGTTTTTGTATCATCATGTCTGAGAAAGAAGCAGTTATTCTCATGAGCTTTACCCTGAAAGAATCATGATTGGTCCTAAAAATTTACTGACATAACATATAAACAGCTACTCTGAGCACTAACCAACCAGTGAGATTTCAACTGTACTTTGAAAAGTGTGTAATATCACGTCCTTCTGACCCCAAAAATGCTGAATTCAAACAATATTAATAGTTAACCCACAACTACCTCTGTGTTCTTAAATCTGAGAACTCTTATCTCTTAAATATATGTGGCAATGTATGTTCTCACATTTGTTATAGGTCATTATCCTGAAATGGTACTTTTAAAAGTCTTCAAAACTTATAAATCATGGCATTTTTATTCTACCCGAATGTTTATCTAGAGTGCTATTTAAAATTATGACTCCTTAAAGAGAAGGGGTTTTACTTTTTGTGAAATAGATATTTCTAGTATTTCCTTTATATAATTTAGATGCTAATTTTACTTTCTAATGTCCTACTCCATGGTTCCCTTATATATATGCTCAGGACATTGCTAGAAAGAAAGTTCCATCTTATAGTCGCCCTCCTATTCCCTGATGTCATATTTTGAAGGACACTAAAGTCCTACTCGGTATTCATTAAGAGTGGGATGGTGGGGGCGCCTGGGTGGCTCGGTCGTTTGAGCGTCTGACTTTGACTCAGGTCATGAGCTCACGGTTCGTGACTAGGGCTCTGTGCTGACAGCTCAGAGCCTGGAGCCTGCTTCAGATTCTGTGCCTCCCTCTCTCTCTGCCCCTCCCCTGCTTGTGCTCTGTCTCAAAAAAAAAAAAAAAAAAGAGTGGAATGGTGCATTATCTGTATGCCACCGTAGGTCGCCCAGATGACACACAGGTGGATTTTCAGAGCTTCTCCCACACACACAGGATTGCTCAATGAGTCACGCAACAAGAATAATATCTTGGCCCTCAAGATATTATTTCGAGTGTAGAATAACTTTTTCATGGGCATTGTAACTTTTTCCTCTTGCTTAATGTGCCATAGACTGTTGACTTCATTGGCCAGAGAGCCGGGCCCGGTCCTCTCTGGGTTCAGTCGTGCATTTGTTCTGAAGAGGCAAACTATAAACCTAAATCCTCTAAATTCCAGTAGCTTTAGAAGTTTTGTTGGGCAGGGGGTTGGGGGGTGTGCACCTGGGTGGCTCAGTTGGTTAAGCATCTGACTCTTGATTTTGGCTCAGATCGTAATCTCTCGGTTTGTGGGATCCAGTCCCGTGTTGGGCTCTGAGTCGACAGCTCAGAGTCTGCTTGGGATTCTGTCTCTCTCTCTTTCTCACTCATTCTCAAACAATACACAAATAGACTTTAAAAAAACTTTGTTGAAATCATGCATATGCCAGAAGATGCTGGACTGTCAGTGCCAACATTAATTGATTTCACAGTCTCTGGTCTGTCTTTGGTAAGGTGATTCGAATCAGTTATATAAATTATAAATCTTGTCCGACAGATAATTATTGGCTGGTTTATGTCGATATTTGTCAGACATATTTACGGGGCACTAATCCTCCTTCCAGTAATAATATTTTAACTCAAAAACATGTCTCTGATCTTAATTTGGGAGTGTATTGTATGGTAATATTATTTGATTTACCACTTTCTGGGGGGAAAAATTCTAGATAATCTCGTAACAGTTTGTTTTACCAGGCGGGTTAGGTGAGGAAGGAATGTGTGCTCTTTGTTTCTTATGAGAAGCACATTTTAGAATAAAGTAGCTGGTGTAGTGATAAGATTAACGCACTAAATTCTATTTAGATTTCATTTCTGATGAGTCACAGTCATTCAGTGCTAGAAGAAATGAAGGTGAAATTGTGGCATGAACAGAATAACTTCTCAGTGTTGAAGTCATTACTTTAAAACTGAAGGCATTTTTTGAAAATGCTTTTGCCCCACGAGCAAACGAAGCTCATGCTCCTTTTGCCCTCTCTTGCCTGTTTTTCAGCACACAAGAAGAGAAAGATCGCAGTTGTGCAGCCGGAAAAACAGTAAGTTTTTGTGTCTCTTTTGCCCAAAACTAGGTGATAAACTTGACAGAGTTGTCCCTACAGAGGGCAGGAGCATCTCCGGTTCCTTAGGGAGCCAGTGAGCACTGGGCACTGTCAAGGTGGCGGTGATGGCTGTGCACCTGTTACGTGCAGGACACGGGCCCTGCTCTTTCAGGGATCCCCTCTCGCCCTGGAATGTCTCACTTCCATCCCACCCCAGCCCACTGAAGGGCGTGCAGCCCACTGACGGGGACGGCGCTCTGCGGGTCCCCGCAGCCGCGCACAGCCGCCCCCGCCCGTGCCAGTCTGTGCCGGTGCTGCCGGGGTCCCGGCAGGGGTGCGTGAGGAAGCTGCCTCACGTCTCTGCATCTCAGCACCCTCTTTTGTGAAACCCCCATTTCTCCGGGTTTTCCTGAGATTAGAGTTCATGGGAAAAAACAGGTGTGGGTTCTCTACATCGTTGAGTAAATGCCAGTCACCCCACATTTCAGTTGTAAGTTTACAAAGGAGGAGGGCACCAGGCGGTGTGTGTCCGTGCAGGACCTGTTTGCACCATGTTGATGCAGGGGAGAAGATCCGAGATGCCACAGTACACTCCCTTCGCCAGCTGGCTCCGTTTTCTTCATAAAACCACACTGAGGGAAAGGAATTTAAGGCCAGCCTTTCTGCATGTACCCAGGCTTAAGTTGAAACAAAACAAAATGCAGTAATAACTGCACTGTTTCCTCAGTGTGAATAGGAGCTTTGTGGGCATTTTTCATGCATTCACTTCCACACATAGCGGCTCAGGTTAATCTGACTCCAGCCTTACCTGGAGGACATTGAAACAGAGCGTAAAAAAGAATCAGCAGTCCCGCCTCTGCCTCCAAATCTGAGTTGGTAGCTCCTCAGTTTGTGGCCTGTGGGCCCAGGGTCACCCAGGCAGCTCGATAAAACACACACGCTGCCAGACCCCCATCTCCAAACTTTCCAGTGCAGCAGGTCTTCGTGGGCCCTGAGCACCTGTACGTCTCCCAAGGTCCCCGGTGATGCCCGTCTGCGAGTTCCAGGGACCCCGCTTTGAGAATCGGTGCTGTAGAGGACCCAGCTGAGCTCTCGAATGGTTTACTTTGAATATATGTCACTTTTCAACACTATGGTTTCTACACGGCCAACAGGGGCTCCCTGTGAAACCCAACACACCTCTTTTTCCCTGTGGCCTGACCTGTAACACAAAGCTCTGTCCTGGGATAGGCCTGCTTCACATGTTAAGGCCCATCCGTTCATAGGCTTTCTTCGAAGATCCATTTAGTGTAGCCACGACCCTCAGGAGCACAGACGCCAGAAACCGAAGGCCACCGGACAGTAGCTCCCCAGTTAGAGGTGGAAGACGAGTCTGATTTGCATTAAAGTCTGCGCAAGCTAATATTCCTTCAGGTCTAAGAATATAATTAATGGTATTATTATAATTCTGTAGAAAGAGGCAAAGGCCGGAACTACCTAGAAGGACATCACTGACCGGTGATGAGCACTTGAGGAGAAGCAGTCCCACTGGGGTGTTAGGGTTTTCGTAAGAGCTGGGGAGCGACCTGTCTGAAGTGATCTTGTCCGTGTGTGCTGGTAGTGATGCTCGATGTGAGGTCCGAGGATTTCTGGGACAGTCCCTTTCAGTTATGAAAGGACTTTGGAAGGGACTAGTGTCTTCTAAAGGGTGTGACCCATGATGTTTTATTCTCTTGATCGACAGATTGCCATCCGCAGTGCCTGTTGAGAAAATACCTCATGACCTTTGTTTACTGTCCCCCTTGGACACGGCAGGTAAGTGGCTGAATCACCCTTCCCAGTTTGTGAGAGGGACATGCACGTATTTCCAGGTTAATGTAAGAATACCTCCACTCTCAGTTCAATTCCCTTGTGTCTCTTGCTACTTATCCACATGTAGCTACTTTAAAATTTTTTTCTGTTATTTAAAAAGTGTTTTTTAATGTTAATTTATTTTTGAGAGAGAGGCAGAGTGTGAGCGGAGGAGGGGCAGAGAGAGAGGGAGACACAGAACCCGAAGCAGGCTCCAAGCTCCGAGATGTCAGCACAGAGCCCGACGCAAGGGCTTGAGCTCACAAACTGTGAGATCATGACCTGAGCCGAAGTTAGACGCTTAACTGACTGAGCCCCCCAGGCGCACCTTTAAAAAAAATTTCTGAACCAAATTCTCCGTGCCTCTTCTGTTTCTTGGTCCCTAGCTCTAGATAATTCTCTGGGTCTGCAGAAGAGTCCATGTGTTACTCGGAATTCAGGAGCCCAGTTAAGGTGGTATGTTGTGGATGGTCATGTGGAAAGAAAAATAATCGAAAATGTCGTCATCAGGCACTTTTTTTTTTTGACATTTTATGCCATTCCACCTGCATTTTCTACCAGTGGTTAATACTTAAGTCCCTGTGGGCTCTTGAATTGTTCCTTAAAACCATCTGTTTGAAACCCGAGCATGAATAATACATGTTTTTTAATGTGTAGAGTTCTACATCTTCTAATAACCTTTGAAAACACACAGGTGAATTCCCCTTTGACAATCAATCTGATTACAGACATGTTTGTACGTCAAATAATATATTTGATTTAAGAATCCTGTTTGCTAGCCAAAACGAACATGCTCTGAATTCTTCCAGGATTAAAAGCTGTATGCCGTGAAAGAACACCATCTGCCCAGGGTGTAGTAAGGAGAGCATTTTTATGAGTCGACTTACTACAGTGGTTTTGTTCTGAAGGTCTGGGTTGGCTAATCCTACCAAAAACTTTCCATGTGTATGCAGCTGTGGACGTAAATTTTTTTTGGTCTGATTTTGTTGCACGGAATTCAAACTTCTTAAAAGAACTGCGTCAGCTCTTCCTTTAGCGTCTGTAATTGTTATTTTACGCCTTTTGTCTTTTACTTACAAAAATAACACTCTCCCTCCTTTCCTCTTGGTTCTTAGTTGAAGTCCTGTAAGGACAAACCTTCCTGGGCTATTCAGTAACCATCTCAAACTCAGAACGGTTTTTATGCAGAAATAGCACTGTTAGCGTGGGTTAGCTTGGAGCGGCGTGGTGGGGGACGTCTTGGCGGACTGCGAGCCCCCTTTCTGTGGTTGCAGACATCAGGAGGCTGTAGGGTAATACCTGACTGTGCAGTCATTCCACTTTTTCCCATGGCCCTTGGAGACACAGCTAGACCAGCAACTTGGCTAAGTCAGAAGCCTAACAAAGGAGATGCAGATATAAGCCCCTGGGAGGTACATTTCACGTCCGTCCGAGTGGCAGAACGTGGCAGCCGTACCTAGTGTGCTCGGACATGGGATGGCGGGACTCCTGCCCCGTGCTGAGAGGAGTGTAAATTGGGATAGTCCGCGTGGAGATCGATGTAGCCGTGTGTAGGAAAACCGAAGACGTGCAGACCCCAGGGCCAGACAGTTCCCCTCCTTGTCACGTACTCAGAAAACCCTCTCGCCCATAAGCAGAAGTAGATTTTTCACAGCCATGTTCACCAAAGCAGTGTCAGTAATAGCGAGAAAGTGGAAATGCCTAAATGTCCATGAGTAGGAGAATGGAAACCTCACTTGTGCCATAGTGATGTGATGGAGTCACGCACAGAAGTGGAAAATGGATGGTCGTTCTGTTTAGACCTTTACCAACTTGTATGGATTTTAGAAACTTCACGTTGAACAAACCAGATGCTGCAGAAAACCACTGATGGAATATAGTAAAACTTTGGATTGCGCACAACCTGTTCCGCAAGACGAGACAACGTTTCTAATAAGTTAACTGAAGAAACGAGCGAGCTCTTGCAATATGATTCATTTGTGATGCCGAATGTCACATGATCACAGCTGAGCCAGTGTTACTTGAAATTCGCTTCGATATACGACTGCTTTGGATTACAAGCATGTTTCTGGAACGAATTATGCTTGTAAACAAGGTTTTACCATATTTTAAAAATATCCAAAATACCTTCTATTGTGTGTTGATACACATACACCTGTGTGTGTGGTAAAGTTTATAGACGTTTATGGGAATGATAAACACCAGATTCAGGGAAGGGGAGCGCAAGGTAGGGGGGCGGGGTTCTGGGGTAGAAAGCTCAGGGGAACTTAGCTGTGTGGCTGGTACTGTTTTTTTCTTAGCTGCCTAGGGATACATTAGTTGTCATTGTGTTGTTGGTAGCATCTTTTTGTGTGTCTTGAATCCTGCCTCATAAACAGAAAAGCTCACTTATGTGGTAGAAAAAAAATAACCAGGACTTCCAAGCTATTGTGACTATAAAACATCCCGGTATTAATACACCGCGTGCCTCTGGTAATTCTGACAGCTAAGTGGATTAAGCAAGTTTTTTTTGCTGGTTCCTAAGGCGTCTGCTGTGTTTCTCTTCCCTGCAGGCCCCGTCAACGGGAAGTACTGCTGTCCTCAGCTTTTTATCAACCACAGGTGTTTCTCAGGCCCTTACCTGAACAAAGGGAGAATCGCAGAGCTACCGCAGTCCGTGGGACCCGGCAAGTGTGTGCTGGTTCTCAAAGAGGTAAAGTATCCCCAGCGGTGGTCAGAGCTGGCTGATTTCCACAGGGCGTCCAGGATGTAGGTAGAATCTCCGAAGGAGATGACAGCAGTCTGAATCCCTCTAGGCGATGTTTTCCGAGCGCCTGCTTTCTCTCGGTCCTCGGGCTGGCGCTGGTCAGACAAAGATGGAAAACGGCGGTCCTGCCCGTCAAAGGCTCCCAGGCCAGCGCAAGGGGTAGACCTTCCTCCCCTGAGTCCGGGGAAATGCTGCAGTGGGGTTGAATCAGGAGCTTCGGGAAGTCAGGGGAGACGGGCTGTGCGTCGGGGGGAGGGCCTGGAGTGCAGACCGGAGGTTTCTCTGAAGAGGTAAGTAAACTTCGATGGACAGAAGCAAGTGCTGTGAGGACAGACCTGCCCCCCGCCCCCAAGGCCGAGCCAAGAGCAGTGACATCTCTGCGCCCCACTCTGCTGTACCTAGCGGGCCACCTGCACGTAGGTGGTGCCTGCTGAATGCACCCTGGGCTCTGGGTACTTGTAGGACATTTGTGTCCTGGGCCGAGCCCCAGCCGCGCATCATCTTGATGCCGTTATTTCCCCTTCTCTCCCTGCCTTTGGGCGCCCGCCTGCAGATCAGTAGGCGAAGCCTAAACGCATTGATGGAGGCTTTCCTCTGGCCTGTGCTTCCAGCCTCACTGCGGACCTGGTGCGGAGATGGGTTGGGATTATGGAGCCATTTCTGAGCTGCTCTGAACACGGTCTCTGCTTTTTTTGTACATATCAGTGCTTCCGCTTGAGAAAGAGGGCCCCGCACGTACGTTCTTTATCGCTACTGTACCACGAAGAATGTGCTTCCCTCCGTTGATCCATTGAACACGCATTGTCGGGCAGCCTCTCAGAGCCAGACACCGCACGAGGCCCGGGGCACAGCTCTACGCGGTCTGCCCCCGGCCCCCTGGGCTTCATGGCCCTGTCGGGGGGGGCGTGTCATTCTAAGCTAGAGACACAGTACGGGGGTGCTCTGTCAAGGCGAGAGCGGAGTGCTCTGGGAGCACGGGGAGGCAGTGACGGATGTCCGGTGACACTCGATGTGGCTTGGACAGAGGGAGTCGAGCCTGGGATGCGTGGGTGGGCGTTCAGGGCAGTGTCCAGGAAAGGAAGGTGGTCCCGCGAGGCCGGAGTGTGGACCCGCAGGCCGGGCCGGCTTGTATGCGTGCAGGAGGACGGCACGTTTTGCAGAGAACGGAAGAGCGCCAGGCGGGACGGAGCAGCTGGCTGGTGGGGGGCCTGCCCGGGCGTCCGGAGGGTGCAGGCGTCCCCCTCTGGAGGACGGGAGCCCCCGGGTGACTGCGTCGCAGGCCGGCCCCCTCACCGCAGGGACCTCCGCATGGTTTCAGACTCTGCTCTGCTATGAGAGAAGGAGCTAGTTTTCGGACTCAGAACGCATTTGCTTCTCCAGGCCGTCCGCGGAATTAGTAGCTAAAGACTTCGTTCATATGTTTAGAAAACAGAACTCCGTTTTAGAGAGAAAACAGGGGTTGTGGCAGAGCAGAAACTCTGAAGAAACTTCTGGTCAGGCCGTTCCGTGGTCCTTTCTTCAGAAGCACATCACAGAGAAGATGTTCAGATGGCGGTGTCTGTCCTTAAATGTGCTTCCGGTCAAAGGGGAAAGAGAAGCAGGGAGTGGAGACGGCAGAGCGGGGCGGGGGAGGGGCCCTCGGGTGCTGGGGCAGGGCTGGGACGGGCGCTCGGAGGGCACAGGGGCGTCTCCTGCAGTCTGTGGGGACAGAGGAGCAGGCGGCTGCGCCCCGGAAGGGAGAACGGGAAGGAGGGCTCCCAGCACGGCTCTGGGTAAGGACCTCGAGGGACGGACACGGGCCCAGGTCTGGATCGAGAGTCCCCGCGGCCCTGGCGTCCTCGGCCGTTTGCACCTGCTCTCCTGTGAAGCCGCCCCCTTCCCCCTGCAGGGAGGTCTGGCCCAGCCTGAGGGGCAGGTGGGTTTACGTCCCCGATGAGCCGTCTGTGGGCACTGACCTCGGATGCTGAACTGGATCGAAGAAGACACCGGAGGCACAGGGATCCGTGTCAGGGTGTGAAATCACACGCCTGGACTGAGCAGTGACCCTCCGGCGTCCAGCCTGGGAGTGGGTTGCTGGTACGGCGAGCCCTCCCTGTGTCGGGGCTGCTCTTTTCAGGATGGATCAGAAAGGAGCAGGGAGGTGGGCACTAAAATAATGGCGACCCGGCGGTGCCTTTGAAGCTGCCTGCAAGACCGTTTGTCATGGAATGTTCCAGAGATTAGCACGAGGTCCCGATTCACCTGCCGGATGTTAGCAAACGCGGTGGCCTCCGGGTCAGCCTGTCTTGGGGGGCTGGTCGTCTGACCTCCCTGCAGCCGGTTTTGGAGTCCACGGTGGTTTCCCCAGATCAGCCCTGCGCTAGGTGCTGGCAGCCAAACGTGAAAGCCAGGCCAGGCCAGGTTACTTTTCTGATGACCAGTTTTTCGCCGATGTTCAGAAACTGCATGAGTCAGGAAGAGAAGAAGGAGGCAAAAAAGCAAGCGCTCCAGTTCTGTGAGTGCAAGAAAAATTGTAAGTTCCAGCAAACCAATATTTATGCTAATGCGCCTCCTCCAGCACGAGAGTCTCAGTGGTTTCAGATTCCGTTTTACTTAAAGAGAACGAGATAATTGGAGCAAAGACAGTGCGTTTGCTTTTCAGGCCATCGGTGGACTTGGCAGTCATGGGCTCTTTCATCTTTGGGAGATGGCGCGCGATAGCCATCCTCTGTCCACACTGCTCAGGGGTAGCAGACACGTGTGGGTGTAGACGGAGAGGCCGTGGACGTGGGAAGTGCAGGCTGCAAGGACAGTCCTCAGCTCCCGGGGCACGGACTGCCAGAGACAGGAGGGTTCAGGCTGAAGGGAGGGTCCACACCAATCTGCTCACCCTCTGGGCAGTGAGCCTCCAGGCATCAGACTCAAGTGAGGCTTTGAGGACTCAGAGCAGATCCAGGCCTTGGTTCAGAGAACGGTCTGTTGACGCAGAGTGAACATGTGGGGGTGGGGTGGGGGGCTCTTTTGTGTCAGATCCTTTTTCTGATCCCCCCACATCCCACAAGACAGAGAATATTCTTCACGTTGCCATGGGGGCCCATCTTTCCCAAAGAGCCCTCCCCACAATCACTAGAATTCAGCCCATTACACACTTTCGAAGTTGAGAATCTGTCTTCCTTCCATTAACTCATATTTGGGTTCTGAAGAGTTTTCTCGTTTCTTGACTCTCAAGGAAATCGTTTTCTTATTAATTGTATTCTTATTAATGTAAGTTCCCTGTACATTCAACATTGTTCTGACTTTGATCGTAGGAAGGCTGGAAATGATCCAAATGACTCAGGTGTTTTGGGGGCATTTCATGATGCTGAATATGAAAGGAAATCCTGGAATCACATAATTTCATGATGTGAGCAGGGAAGAACTCCCCTCAATTTCCATCATCTTCCGAGTGCTGTAGTTGTATCTGGAAGGGAAGGTGTGGGGGAAGGAAACCGGGGTTCATCGAGTGGCTCCTGTGCGCCCCACACAGCATGTGGGGGGACTCTTCTCTCACTGGCAGCACCCACCTCTGTTCTTCTCCCTCCTCTCTCATTTCCCCACCCTGCCTGCACCCAGACCCACATGCCACTCTCTGAGCAAATGTTTGTGTCTGATGATCAGAGGAAGGACAGCGGAGACGTGGCCAGGCACGGGCGGCAGAGAGTACGGCCAGATTCTTCAGGGCCCAGCGAGACAGGAGCATTCACTGGATTTGGTGGCAGGTCATTGGTGACCTTCCCAAAGCATTTCTGTGTTAGCGGTGGGAGAGGAAACCAGATTTGGGTCAATGGAGAATGAAATGGAAGAGGAGGGACTGAAAAAGTATAGGCTGTTTCTCCAGGAAGTTTCATTCTGGAAAGAAAACAGTAGCAAGAAAGTTGAGCTTCTAAAGAATTTTTTTAAATGTTTCTTTTTGAGAGAGAGAGAGGGAGACACAGAATCCGAAGCAGACTCTGGGCTCTGAGCTGTCAGCACGGAGCCCGACTTGGGACTTGAACTCACAATTTGCGAGATCATGACCTGAGCCTAAGTTGGACGTTTAACCGACTGAGCCACCCAGGTGCCCCAAGAAAGTCGAGCTTCTGAGCAGAGTTGATTTGCAGAGATGTAAGTCTAGTATATCAGTATGGGCCAGTGGGGACAGAGCAGGTGAAGGCACAGGACACCGTTTATTTTATGGGCTGATGAAGACCACGTCAGTGTTGAGAAGAGGGCTACCTTTAAACATTTTTTGTGCCACGATGTGATCTCCTTTACTTCTGCAGCCATCCCTATTGTACAGGAGGAAAGTCTCTACTCTCGTGTTTAGTGACTGGGGCCTGCAAATTAAACCGACCACAAAACAGAATAATAGGAGACATGGTGTATATCACACGCACAGGGCACCTCCCACAAAGGAAGCAAAAACCCAAAGAGGCCGTTACGCTGGAAACTTTCACATACCAGTTTAACAAATGGCAGTATGGTACGGAGAGGTGATGGACAAAGGAAACGGGGTCTGGGCTTCTCAGGGTGGTAGATTGTAGGGAGGTAAATACACCGGAGATGAATGGAAGTTAAGGGTTCTTTCAGTGAGGCTTGTGCAGAGTCATCTCAGTACCGTCTTTCTGTCTCCGAGGACAGGAGCCGTTCCCGGTTAGGAGGAAACACCTGCACACAGGGATGTGTTCACCTACTTCCAGGCAGAAGGGGGAGAGCAGGGAGCTCTTATACACGTGTATCTTTTCAGCTGCCTTCGGCTCAAATAATTCTGTGTGAAAGTGGCGTCTTTGGAGGAGGAATGTTCTGGTCCCCTCATGAGCCAGAGAGATGGCAGTGCCCCCATTATACAGAAGAGGAAGGTCAGTCACACATCTTGCCTAAGGACTCGTAGCTTCTACAGGCTGGAGCTGGGGTTCGATCGCACGTCTGTTGAGACTTGTGTGTGAAGTAGGTTCTGCAGAAACGCTTCGTGAGCTGCAGGAGATCCAGGGAGGTGTTCTGGAGGCTGACCTCCCTCCTGGAGTGGCTCAGCCTCCCTACGCCAGCTTACTGGGCACACTGTTTATTCATGTCACGGCCGACATCCCCTCAGCTAACTGGGGGCAGGGTGCGTGCGACCCTTCCTGATCAAGGGCATGATCCGGCGCGCTGAGTTCCAGTATTTTGCGAGGAACGGTAATTCAGGCTGACTCTGCATGGTCGTACCAGCCGCCAGCGGTAACTGTAACACACCAAGGTGTCGTGTACACAGGATTATTCCGCTCACCATCCCAGAGTTTTAGAGAGAGCCTGTTGAATTCGGCAATGCGTGATGTGGCTTTGGCAATGCCACAGGAAAATTATTCGATATGGGATGCTTTTGACAACGTAATGGCTGCCTGTTCCCAGGCTGAATTGAATTTTGGAGGGCGTTTTCTTTTCTCGGTCGCAAAATGCATTTCGTTCTGCAGCAAAGAACACGTAGCTCTGGGCCTTCCTTCCTTCCCCCCATGAAACACGATGAAAAGGATCGGTTTAAATTCTATTGTCTGCTGATAAATACTCTGTACGATATTTCAGCCAGTTCTAATTGGATTTATTGCTTAAACTTGATTTCTGTATACCGTACGGACAGTAAACCATAAAGCCAGACGGTTATTCTAATACTGAAAATATAAACCTGCCCAGACTGCTTGTACGGCCTCCTCCTGGCCTTTCGGTACCTCGGCCAGACCACATGCTCTTGATGGGGACTTCCGGAGCCCTTGGAACGGAGCCCTGTCCCCCTCAAAATAGGTATACTTTATTTTATTTTATTTTATTTTTTTTATTTCTAGGAGAGAGAGAGAGAGACAGCATGAGCAGGGGAGGGTCAGAGAAAGAGGGAGACACAGACTGAAACAGGCTCCAGGCTCCGAGCTGGCAGCAGCACAGAGCCCGACGCGGGGCTCGAACCCACGAACCGCGAGATCATGACCTAAGCGAAAGTCGGACGCTTAACCGACTAAGCCACCCAGGCGCCCCAAAATAGGTGTACATTAAAAGTGTATATATATATTTAAGATCAGCTCTTCAGTTATCCTACAAGAGAGCATCATTGTTTTTTGGAATGAACTCAGGATTCCAGCCACATGAGTTGTGTTTCTGGAACACATCACATACACGGAGGGTGTGGACGTGAAAATCCCAGGAACATATGTCCGTCTCCATCCTCTCTCAGACACCGGGCCGTCTGCGCTGTAAACAGTGGGTGCTTTGGTAGTGATGCCTGAGTCTCATCTCAGTGAGGTGTTTCCCTCCCCGCCTCCATGGGGGTCTGCTCTGCAGTGTGTGATGTGAGCTCAGTGCCTGCCTTCTTCCTTCCCCGGACTCGGCAGGTGGGGGCGGGGGGAGAGAACTGCAAAAGTGGCAGATGCTGCGTCCCGTTCCTACCTGCGCTCCTGGGGCTGGCCCCCAGCAGGTCGTCATCCAGGTGCGTCTTGTGGAACTAAACCCCAGGGGTCTCAGGGTCACTCACAGGCTATGCTCCACCTTCACATCCGGTAAGCGCTGTCTAGCCCAGTGGCAGTAGCCGTTGAACATGCCGGAACTCATAAACGTTCATGTTAACGATGATCTGCTATGGAAGGGGGAGTGAGTGCCCCAAGGAATCTGAAGTCCTTGTTCTTGGAACGCAAGGGTAACAGGTGCATGTTACCTTCCCAGAGCACACAGCTGGGGCTTACGGATGGCAGCGTCCAGTCTTCCAGGGGGTGCCACGGGAGGCAGTGACCACGTGTGTGCCTCCTTGGACTTGGGAGCTGGGGATAAGGGGCGGTTGAGGAAATATGATACTAGCTGGTACTAGAATCTCCAGACTGGGTTTTGAAACACTCTCCTCTCTGAGAACACTGTCCCCGCATGAATTGTCCATAATCGAGCCAGCACCAGGTGAGTTTCAAACGCTCGGTTTGCCTCCTTACAGATACCTCCGGTCTGTTCAGAATTGTTGGCATGGATCAGTTGCCTCTGTCTTATCGATTCCCTTTGAAATTTATTTTCAAAACTAAAATGAAGTTCTCAGTAGCTGATCTCCCTGAAGAGGAATCCTGTTGAAGATCATCAGCGACTCTTAGGAGGAAATAGATCCGTTTTTCTTCAACCAGGGATGTTGAGGAGAGTCCCTCACGCCCGCCTGCGGGACTGGATTTTACCGCCCTTCTTTTCCCATGGGCGCCGAGCCAAATCAGTGTCACTCGACGCAGTGGATGTGTGACCGGCGGGTTCTCCTCTGCGGGAAGGCGGCTCTCATGGCTTTCTTGTGTTAGTGGGGACGGTTGCCACTCAAGTTCACGGTGGCTCTCTTTTTTCTTCCCAACAGGTTCTTAGCATGATAATCAATGCTGCCTACAAGCCGGGAAGGGTTCTGCGAGAACTACAGCTGGTGGAGGGTCCACACTGGAATTTCCAGGAGGAGACGCTGAAGGCAAAGTACGTACTTTCGGTTCTGAGGGACAGTGCTCTTGCAGCGGTTAGCCCGCTGCCCTGAGACGCTGCCATTCCTCTCTGTGACATGGCCCAGAGGAACGGGAACGGATAGAAGGCCGTCATTCCACAGCTCTGTGCGCTACGTGCACAAATGCATTGGCATTTTTGGGACACGGAGCCACCTTAAGTGCTGGGATTCCAGAGATAATGGAGAGATTTCTTTAGCTAATACTTTATTCTGTTAAACATTCAGAATCGGAACTCACTGCGTTTTAAGGCCAATAGACGATGTGATCAGAAGGGGGAAAATTATAAAAAGAGAGGCTGTCCCTTATCATCATTACACATTATTCAGGAACAGTTCTTTTTTTTTTTTTTTTTACAAATAGTTTATTGTCAAATTAGTTTCCACATAACACTCAGTGCTCATCCCCACAAGTGCCCTCCTCCGTCCCCATCCCTCCTCTCCCCCACATCCATCAGTCCTCAGTTTTTGTCAGCATTCAAGAGTCTCTCATGGTTTGCCTCTCTCCCTTTCCCCCACCATTTCCCCCTTCTTCTCCCCCTTGGTCCTCCGTCAAGTTCCTTCTAATCCTCCTATACGTGCAAACATATGATATTTGTCCTTCTCTGCCTGACTTATTTCGCTCAGCAGAACACCCCCAAGGTCCATCCATGTTGCTACCCATGGCCAGATTTCATTGTTTCTCATTGCCATGTAGTATTCCATGGTATAGATAAACCTCATCTTTTTGATCCATTCGTCCGTTGATGGACACTTAGGCTCTTTCCATGTTTTGGCTATTGTGGAGAGTGCTGCTATGAACATTGGGGTCCATGTGCCCCTGTGCATCAGCACTCCTGTATCCCTTGGGTAAATTCCTAGCAGTGCTATTGCTGGGTCATAGGGGAGTTCTGTTGTTAGTTTCCTGAGGAACCTCCACACTGTTTTCCAGAGGGGCTGTACCCGTTTACATTCCCACCAACAGTGTAGGAGGGTACCCGTTTCTCCACATCCTCGCCAGCATCTAGAGTCCTCTGATTTGCTCATTTTAGCCACTCTGACTGGCGTGAGGTGGTATGTCAGTGTGATTTTGATTTGTATTTCCCTGATGAGGAGGGATGCTGAGCATCGTTTCATGTGTCTGTTGGCCATCTGGATGTCCTCTTTGGAGAAGTGTCTGTTCATATCTTCTGCCCATTTCTTCACTGGGTTGTTTGTTTTTCGGGCGTGTAGTTTGGTGAGTTTTTCAGGAACAGTTCTTGATATTTGGTGCCGTGGGGAGTTAATGCCAGACACAGATTCTCTGTGCTCTGATTGCTGAGCATGTTAAAAGATAGTAAGAAACCTGTATTTCTGTTTGGTTTTAGTTAGTGGGCTGTGGGTTGACATGTGGTTGGTCACTCGTTTTATTTGAAGATAGGCTAATGGGAAAGATGATACTCTGACTTTGCTTTAAGCTTCTCGAGCTCTGACATCAATGCACCCACTGGATGGAGGTGGTTAAACATGGTTGTCCGTTTAGGAGGCAGACAGAAGATCCTTTTGTCAAGATAATTTCATTTAATAATCGTTTTTGACTTTTGGTCCTTAATATTCATTTAGCTTTTCAGGAGAGTAGACCTTCCTGGTCAACTTCTTGAATCACAGTGTCCTAAATAAAATAGCATTTGGATGTGACACTTGGGAAATGATACTTTTGAAAGTTTTATTTATTTATTTGAGAGAGACAGAAACAGTGCAGTCAGGGGAGGGGCAGAGACAGAAGTGAGAGAGAAGGAGAGAGAGAATCCCAAGCAGGCTCCGTGTTGTCAGCACAGAGCCTGAGGTGGGGCTTGAACTCACAAATTGTGAGATCATGACCAGAGCCGAAGTCAAGTTGTTGAACGCTCAGCCGACTGAGGCCCCCGTGCCCTGAGCATGCCTGTAATTTTTGATTAGTGAAAGTCATCTGGCGTCTGATGATGTTCTACCACCTCACAGAAGTTAAAGGAAGTACATGTTCATAGAGAGAATGTTTATATGAAGTGGCGCGTATCTCGTCCTTCCCGGGAAATAGTTACATGAGCCTCACCTGTAGTGCAGAAGGAAATACAAGTTTGTTTTTTCCTTCCCAGGGTAACATTCCATATCTTCCTGCTTTGTCTAAGGGGGATGTCATCAGCTGCAGAACATTCTCTTATGAAGTTAATTCATAGGGATGGTGGTGGCCAGAATTCCCAACAAGTATTTATACAGAGAAACACCTCTTCTTTTAAGCATTTTCTGTAAAATTCAGTACTTCCCAAATATACCTAATGGATAAGAAATTAGGAAAAATGTAAAAATCTTATATCCCATTAATATCGCCCCTGTCACTATTAAATAAGCCAGAAACTTGCCAAAATGAAAGGAAGAGTTAATTTTGCCATGTTTTCACTGGTTTTCATGTTACCGAGTTGACCAGAGCTGTTGTTAAGTCCATCCCTGATACAAGGAGCACAGTTGGCCTTACTGGGTTGGAAAGGCAATGTCTTCTTTTCCTATCAGATGTGATGGTGAACTCCTTAGCCGGATCTGACACAGCAGCTTATAATGAGAAAGTGTCTGTCTGTCTGGTGTGGGGTCACAGCACAGCTGATCTGATCTCAGAGCAGCTGCTAATGATGAGAGATTTCCAGGGGGTGGGGGTGGGGCGGGCGAGCATCCCCATTAAAGATACTCCATGTTGCTTCTGAATGTAAACCGAGAACTTTTCAGATCTTTGCTGTTTTCTTCGGTACACATGAGGGGAGGGACCACTGGCTTCTTCCTGTTTTCTGTTCTGTCACGAATAAATTAACCTAGTGGAGGGGGTCCTGCATTTCAGACTTTGGGTTGTCTTCTTGTGGTCCTTAAAGGACAGTATTACACGGAGAGCTTTCAGGAGAAGAGGTGAGATCGTCCAGGCTTTCTTTTTAATGTTTACTTTAGAGAGAGACAGAGACAGAGCATGAGCAGGAGAGGCAGAGAGAGAGGGAGACAAAATCTGAAGCAGGTTCCAGGCCCCAAGCTATCAGCACAGAGCCCGACTCAGGGCTCGAACCCACGAAGTGTGAGGTCATGACCCAAGCCAAAGTCGGATGCTGAACTGACTGAGCCCCCAGGCGCCCCTGGGCTCTCTGACTGGTTTTTCCTCTTGTGAGGAGTGAAGACCCACTTACTTGACTGGATGGAGGTTCCACTGGGAAGGTTTGACCTGTATGTAGGAGGAAAACGCACATTGCCATCTCTTGCCCCTTAGTAATTTTTTTCCTATTTGTCCAATGACAGTACCTTTTGTACTAAAACAAATTACCGCGGCATTGAACAGTGCGTAAGGGGTCCGTATCATGAGTCTGCCACACGTATGGAGAGGCGCACGCGTAAAGGCTCGGTAAAAGGAAAAGTAGCTCTACCGTACTTCATTACGGCAGTCTGGAAGAGAAAATTCTCTTTCCGATGAACTCAGGTATACTGGATTGACCTACATTATTTTGCATTTCAGGAGGAGGAATTTAGGCTATGCCTTAGGGGGATTAGAAGAGTTCCAACTCCGTGCATCTAGAGAGATTTAAATGTTTTCCGACATGTTATAGAATCTTCTTGGGGGAAAAAGACCGTTAACTCTGCTTTGAGTGGCTTTTGTGATAATCTTCACAAAATCCAGGTGAATAGATTTTTCCTAGTCTTTTGTTACAGTTATTCAGAATATTTAAAGAGGAAATGTCCTCTTTAATTTGGAGTGACTTAGACTTCCGCATCACTTAGGCAGAAGCAAGGAAAATCACATCTTTGAGGTGAGTCACGCTTGGCTCCCTAGAAATGGTAGTTCTGTTTCTTTTCCATATGCAATTACTAATATTATGTGTTTTTATTTCACTTTTTCTTTTCTTTTAATTTCTGAGAGAGAGAGAGAGAGAGAGAGAGAGAGACAGCATGAGCAGGGGAGGGGCAGCGAAAGAGGGAGATACAGAATCTGAAACAGACTCCAGGCTCTGAGCTGTCAGCACAGAGCCTGATGCGGGGCTCGAACCCACTAAGCGTGAGATCATGACCTGAGCCGAAGTCGGATGCTTAACCAACTGAGTCACCCAGGCGCCCCTGATTTCACCTTTTTATTTTTGTCGTTTACTCATGCTCATATTTTGAGAATAGCAAGATGTAATGTTTGACTCTAAAGTGACTTGTGTGAAAAAGGATTCCCAAACAGACTTTTCACTGAATTCAAAATTTCAGTTTGCTCATTTGTTAATTTTTACATTGCTCTCAGATTTGGTCATTTGCTATCCAGAAAAATGTATACCGTAAACGTTACAGGAAGCAGGTGGCTGAGCCAGTTTGTGGAGCCTAAGTGTGAATTTCTGCGTGTGCTTAATTAAGTTCAAGAGGATGTGGGCGTGGCATTTCCGGTTCAAACACAGCTCCATTGAGGATGTTCGGAATTGGAGAGGGTCTTTCCAAAAATAAACACCCGGCCCCCAATGTTATTGCACATAATGATTAGAGTTCTCATGCATTGAGAACTCATGAATCGCCTCCCACCTGCCACAGATCGGGATGCTTTTAATGAAGGAGGACCCTTGGGACCATACAGGAGGAAGCGGAGAGACGCAGGATGGGGCAGAGGGAGGCACGTGGCCCATGGGCATCTCTGGTGTTAGAATGGCCTTCGTGCTTATTCTGAGTTGGGCCCAAGTGGCCGGGCTTTTCAATGGAGCTGTTCCAGAAGGGCAGGGAAGGGAGAGCATTCCACTACTTTTAAACCACACTATGATCCTGTTTTCACAGCTTTAGATTGGTATTGCCTAACTTCGAAAGGTTTCCGGACACGCTTACTTCTACGGAGTGGTCCCAAACTAGGAGGCGAGAAAAAGCCACCCCATCTCCACTTCCCACGGACATCTGTTCTTGTTCTCATACATCCCTCTAGCATGTTTCTGGAAGCATCTGCTTTGGAATTTGGAGGTCTGGGAACATCTGTCTTTGGGCTGTATTTATACAGTTTGAATTCGGATGCAATTTTCACGTTTCTCCTGCTTCTTTTTACTCTAAAATCATTTTACTTATTTTCACCTTTTTTTTCTCTTTTAAAAAGCGTATTTATTTTTGAAAGAGAGAGAGAGCGCGCGCACACAGGCACAGGGGAAGGGCAGGGGGGGTGGACGGAGGATCCCAAGCCTGCTCTGCACTGTCAGTACAGAACTTGACGCGGGGCTCAAACTCACAAACCACCATGACCATGACATGAGCTGAAGTTGGATGCCTTTCCGACTGAGCCACCCAGGTGCCCCAATATCTCGTTTTATTTTTTTAAGAGACTTCAAGAATCTTGATATTGAGCTTTTTAGAGGAGAGCACCCTAGGAATACCAAGTTGTGGTGGGAGGCGCCTGGGTGGCTCAGTCGGTTAAGCGTCCGACTTCGGCTCGGGTCATGATCTCGAAGTTTGTGGATTTGAGTCCCGCGTTGGGCTCTGTGCTGACAGCTTGGAGCCTGGAACTTGCTTCAGATTCTGTGTTTCCCTCTCTCTGCCCCTCCCCACTCGTGATCTGTCTGTCTCTCTCTCTTATAGAAATAAGTAAATGTTAAAAACGTTATTTTTTTAATTGTAGTGGGAAAAAACTGCCAGGGACAGCACACCAGGGGCATCTTTTTATTTTGCTTCCCCCAGAACATGGGAGATACACTGTGTCCACAGAACTGTGTTGATTTTATTATGAAGCAGTACGGGAGCCACAGACAAGAACTAGCCACAAGTGCGTCACGGAGCCCTCTCGGGGCAGGGGCTGCGTTCCTCCAGCTAGGGCCAGTGGAGGTCCCGGAGGTATCAATAGTTGTTCAGCACTGTGTGATTTAAAACACGATCTTATATGGGGCGCCTGGGTGGCTTAGTCGGTTAAGCGTCCGACTTTCGCTTAGGTCATGATCTCGCGGTTCGTGGGTTCGAGCCCCGCGTCGGGCTCTGTGCTGACTGCCAGCTCAGAGCCTGGAGCCTGTTTCAGAGTCTGTGACTCCCTCTCTCTCTGACCCTCCCCTGCTCACGCTGTCTCTCTCTCTCTCCTAGAAATAAATAAAACATAAAAAAAAAATTTAAAAAAAAAAAAAATAAAAAAAAAAAATAAAACACGATCTTATCAAAAAAATAAAAAAAATAAGTAAAACACGATCTTATCTACAAAAAAATTACTTTTTAGTTCTTACTACATGGAAAGCCAACCTTAACACTTCAGAGAAATACAGCAACAATCAGTACAGAGGGGCTGGGATTGGAAAGACCAGAGAATGAGCACAAAGGCCAGATTTTTCAAGTTAGAATTTAATTTTTTTGGCTATAGATACTATAAGAAATGATTTATTGCAAGGGGGGGAGCGTATTCTTCTGGTCTTCACAGGCATAAAAGAAACCAGGCTGATTAAACCCAAAATCAGTTTATCCTATTTATTTCTATCACCGCGTTATTCCTAGAGAACCAGATCTAGGTTTTGAACATAATATTTAAAATTTTTTTTTTCACATTTATTTATTTTTGAGAGGTAGAGACAGAAGGAGACACAGAATCTGACGCAGGCCCCAGGCTTTGAGCTGTCAGCACAGAGCTCGATGCGGGGCTTGAACTCACAGACTGTGAGACCTTGACCTGAGCCAAAGTTGGACGCTTAACCAACTGAGCCCCCCAGGCGCCCATTGAACATAATATTGTACTCACAGATGACGAAAGTGATGCTCTCCTTGCGTGATGCTGCATGGACTGTCTGGTGTCCTTGTTTTGTGGCCGACTTTCGGAAACCTGAAAACACAAGTGGACCCCACGGTTCTGCAAAGAGCATGCGCCCATCCCCCATGCCAGGGCAGCGTCTGTTTCCTTGATGGTCACGCCTCTGGATTTTGGCCAGTTTCCAAAACTCAACAGTGTTACTTGCCAGAGCTCCTGCTGTTTTTCTGGAAGATACATTGTTGTTGAGGATTTCAACTTGAACATCAGGATACAGGTCAAGGGCATAGTTGGGGAGGCTCTCCTTCCTGGCGGTGGAGCCAGTTCTGTGATATGTTGACTCAGATGTTGCCAGCTGAGAAGGTTATGATTGTTTTGTACTGATGGTATATTAAAACTGTGCTGACAGGTGGCTCAAACCTACATCCAAGTGTTCAGAAGAGCCAAGTGTTATTTATGTCATCATCACTGCGAATATTTGGACCCGGGCTTCGGTGCCCATTTTTGAAAGAAGAATTCATCCAACCTGCTTTCCAGAAGAAATGGTCTCTCCTCTTTTGTCTGTGGCTTCACTGCATGTGGTTTTTCTTGGGCAGGAGAAAGGTTTTTTTTTCCTCAAAAGCGATGAGCAACCCGTGACGGTATCTGGATTCCAGAAGCATTCTGGAACAGGGGTGTTTGATGACGTATCCCACAGCGAAAAGGTGCTAAGTGGAAATCTCTGTGGAGGTGATCCTGTGACCGCCCTCGGTCACGTGCGCCCTGCACGATGCTGGGCTCTCGTAAAAACGCTGTCGCGAGCTCAGGAGGAATGATAAAAACAAACGGTCCGGAGGTTTCTGTGTAGGAAATAAAGGGGCTGCTTTTGGAACGCGCCGTGCGGGACAAGCCCGAGTGACTGTGTGGTGTCGCCATTGCGTTTCCTTTCTCCCTTCCAGGTACAGAGGCAGAACCTACAGAGCGGTGGCCAAGATCGTGCGCACGTCCGACCAGGTGGCGGATTTCTGCCGGCGGGTCTGTGCCAAGCTGGAATGCTGCCCAAATTTGTTCAGTCCTGTGCTGGTGTCCGAAAACTGCCCAGAAAACTGTTCCGTTCACACCAAAACCAAGTACAGTAAGTACAGATTACGCCCACAGCACAGGTGTCTGGGCTTAACCTGCGGGGTAAGGAAGTTGGTCGGTTTTGTTTGTTTTTATCTTATTTTTAAAACTTTTTATGTTTATTTTGGGACGGGAGGGACAGAGAGAGAGAGGGGAGAGAACCCCCAAGCAGGCTCCACCCTGTCAGCGCAGAACCAAGTGAAGGGCTCCAACCTGTGAACCATGAGATCACGACCTGAGCCACCTAGGCGCCCGTCTGCGTTTGGTCTTTATGGAATAACGGGGGGTTTTCTTATGGGACAGTTGAGATTTTCAGCGGTGAGCCTTGATCGTGATCATCATTGAAAATTGGATCCTTAGCAGTGGTTTTCATTAGTCAATTACACATTTAATTTATAAAAGATGACAATTGTTGTTGAAAGTTGGTAGATAGTTTTCTCATGGGTGCTCTGAGTGTTAATATAGACCATCACCAGGGTCAGTTTCTCCTAAGGCCCCTGTCTTTGGGTCTTGCAGACAACTGTCTTCTCTGTCCCCACATGACCTTCCCTCTGTGTGTGCAAATTCCTGATGTCTGTTCCTCTTGTACGCACACGGGTCCTGTGGATTAAGGCCCCGTTCTTCTGACCTAATTTACCCTAATCTCCTTAAAGGTCCCGTCTCCAAATCCAGTCACATGTGGGGGTTAGGGCTCTGACATTGGGATTTCGAAAACACAGAGTTGTGTCCGTGACACCTTCAGAATATGAGGGCATCGGAGGAAGGAAATGGAGGGGAACCTGAGGAATACTGAGATGTCAGGTTTCATTGTTCTAAATGGAAGAATGATCTTTCTCTTCTCTTCTTTCTCTCCTCCCCATCTTCCTCTGGTCTCTCCCCTGTCTCTCTGTCCACATGCATACGCGTGCCAGGCCTTTAAAAACTGTTTTTGATCCTCTGACCCCTTGCAGCCTATTATTATGGAAAGAGGAAGAAGATTGTGAAGCCCCCCATCGGGGAAGCCAGCGGGGAGAGTGGACCCCCGAAGCCGGCCCGACGTAGGAAGCGGCGAAAATGCATCTTCGTGCAGAAGAAGCGCAGGTCTTCTGCCGCGGACTTCACCACGGGCTCCGGGGAGGTATGTGCTGCTCAGAGCCCCTCGCGGCCCCGGTTGGTCCTCATGGCTGCTCACAGCCGAGGCCGCAGCTCTGCCTCCGGGAGCCCAGACCCAGCCCACGCTCCACGCGGCCTGGGAGCGGGGACTGCGACGGCGACCGTGACGGGGATGGCGGGGTGGGCCCTCAGGTCAGTGGGCGCAGAGGCCTCCCTTCAGCATCTGCCCTTCGGCCCAGGAGAGTGAGGAGGAGGACGCGGACGCTGTGGACGAGGACACGGGGAGCGAGGAAACGGGCTCCGAGCTCCGTGATGACCAGACAGACACCTCCTCCGCCGACGTCCCCTCTGTGCGGCCCCGGAGGGCCGTCACCCTGAGGAGCAGCGCGGAGCCCGAGCGCCGGCCACCCGTGGAGAGGCCGCGCAGGGGCCGGAGGGCACAGGCTGCCTCCTGCACCGAGGGCGGGGAGCAGGGCCCAGCCGGCGGCCACGACCCTGCAGAGGTGAGGCCTGTGGGTGGGGGAGGGGGGTGGGCTGACTTGTAGGGGGGCAGGTGCTGTGTCGAGGTGCTGAAGGTCCGGGCCTTGATTTGGGGCTCCTTGCGAAAATAACAAAAGTGGGGCACGTGCGTGGCCTAGGATTTCACAGTGCGTGAGTTCGAGCCCCACAGTTGGGCTCCTCGCTGCAGTGCGGAGCCTGCTTGGGATTCTCTCTCTTCCTCTCTGCCCCTTCCCTGCTCACGCTCTGTCTCTCCCTCTCAAAGTAAATAAATATTTAAAAATAAAATAAAGTAGTAAAAGCAGTAGCAGTGGCACCAGCCGGGTCCCCGCATCGGGCCACAAGGCCTGGTGACGTCACCTCTGGGGTGGAGGTCACAAGGAGGTCCAGGCATCTGTTTCTCTGGAAGGAGTCTCTTCAGGAGAGCAGACAGAATACGTCCTCAAGGTCCCCCTGGGCACCAGGCTTTCCCTTCCCAGGGGGAGGGGCCTCTGTGACACAATGAGATGGAGGCCACCCCCGCACCCGCTCAGCCAGAAGGTCGTCGGCAGCGTCATCACCAGCATAAGTGGGGACAGCCTGGCTGTCTCCTGGGTGCCCTCCCACGCCCCACACCCTCCCTCCTCAGTGGGAGACACAGCCTTGCTAAGCAGACCCCGACGTCCTGAACTTGGCTTTCAGCCACTGCTCCCACTGTGCCTTTGCTTATTTATTATTTTTTTTAAACTTTAAAGGCACCCAAGTTATTGGAGGCAAAGTTACAAGCCAGACAAGTTGCTAAGAAGTCCCTAGAGACGGGCAGTCTCTGCGGCCTGTCCGGGTGCCCAGGGCGAGGACAGAGGGAGGGGGGAGGTCGGGCTCGGGCCCAGGGGGTGTCCTGAGTGCCTGTGCGCAGAAGAGATGATCTCCTCCCCCCTCTCCCGTCAGGAAAGCAAGCAAGAGGAGGAGGAGAGGCTGGTTCTGGAGAGCAACCCTCTGGAGTGGACGGTGACGGACGTGGTGCGCTTCATCAGGCTGACGGACTGCGCGCACTTGGCCAGGATCTTTCAGGAACAGGTGCCTCCTGCCGTGTCTGTCACTGTCACTGTCCTTCCGCAGAGCCGGCTTTCTGGGACCTGGCTCTGGCAGGGGAGGGGCTGCCTCCCCGTCACTGCGCAGCAGGAGGTGGGTGTGCGGCCAGGGCACACCTGGTCCCCCCAACACCTCCCAGGGGCTCTGTGCGGTCAAGCAGAGACCCAAGTCCCCACTTGGTTTTCCCATAATCCCTTGTGGGGCCTGGGGCCACCTGGCCTGGCTGGACATCAGGGCCCCTCTCCTGGCCTTCGCTGCTCTCGTCGGCAGGGGGGCGGGAGGCGGGTTCTCTGCCCTCAGTCAGGCCACTTTTGTCTAGAAGGCTTCTGTCTGCCTAGGCTGCCTTTTGCCCAGTCCTTTGGCTGGAAAGAGCAGGCTTCGCAGGGCCCTTTCCGCTCGTGCCCGTCGGCGTTTTGGGGTTCCCAGCTTCTTTAGCAGTTGGTCTTGGCTGCGGGAGGCAGACGTACAAGGAGAGGGCTCCCCACCACGCCCTGTCTCAGGCCCCCCCGGCCCTGCTGGCGCCCCTTCTCCGCCCCATGTGCGTTTCACTCATCACACGCAGGGCTTTTCATCTCATTTAGCGGGAGAAACAGGGAGAGTGTGTCTGCCCCTCCTCCGCGTTCTGCTGTGTCTCACCTAACGTCCTCCATATCAGCCTCGTGCTCACGCTTGTAAAAACGGTAAGAGCCCAGGGCGTGTTAGGTGCCGCGCGGAAGGATGGCGGTAGTTGCGGGACGGCGGCATTTTGACTCCTCAGGTGAGATGACTGGTTAGCCAGAACATAAGACGTGCGACGAGCCACAGGAAAGGTCGGCTTCCCGTGCCCCTTCAGTTGCCATGGAAACAAGCCGCCCCTCTGGACGCACGCCCCTCGCAGGCCCCTTGCAGGCCTCACATGGAAGTTCCAGGCAAAGCCTGCGACTCGTGCCGCCGTGTTCGCCCCATGTCTCATGGTGTCTCACAGTGTAAACATTGTCTTTTGAGACCTTGCGTTTAAAGAAAAAAACAGGGGCGCTTGGGTGGCTTAGTCGGTTAAAGGTCCGACTTTCGCTTGGGTCATGATCTCGCGGTTCGTGGGTTCGAGCCCCGCGTCGGGCTCTGTGCTGACTGCCAGCTCAGAGCCTGGAGCCTGTTTCAGAGTCTGTGTCTCCCTCTCTCTCTGACCCTCCCCTGCTCACGCTGTCTCTCTCTCTCTCCTGGAAATAAATAAAACATTTAAAAAAAATAAAAAAAACAAAACGTGTACCATCTAATCAATAAAGGTGTGTCTATCCAGGCCTTTTGTGGATCCTACAGACCGATACTCTAGAAAGACAGTAACTCGGACATTAAGTCAGGAAGGGGAAAGAGAAGCCTCCGGTTCCGCCTGCACCCAGTGATCCCCCAGATTCTCTCCCAGGAGAGGGGAGCACGTAAAACACTGAAATGTTCCGATGGGCAGACCGCCAGAGGCTCCTTGTAGACACGCAGCTGGTGCACGTGAAGGAGGGAACAGTGGCCACGGGGCAGGGTCACCTTGCTCTCTGAGGTTATCAGCACTTCCTCTAGGAGGGACCATAAAAGCAGACAGAAGGAGAAAAGCTGCATCAGAGGTAGAGAACTTGGCAATGAGCATGTCCCTTCATTTATAACACGAGCAAAAGGATTCTCTTAACAACCATGAGGCTTGCGTGATTTGGAGCATCTCTATCCTGAAGACAGGGGTAAAGCAGAGGGTTGAACTTGTGCTGAGAGCTTTGCCTCATGCAGGGCTTCCCGGGCCGGTACTTACTGGTAGCGGTGCTGTGACAAAGGCCGCTGACCCAGAGCCTGGCGTCTGGATCTTTTTTTTCATGTGTTTGTTCCGCGTACATTGACAGAGCGTCTGGTTTTTTTTGTTTTTTTTTTCTGGTAATACAACAACTTTTTTTTTTTTTAATAGTTTATTGTCAAATTAGTTTCCACATAACACCCAGTGCTCATCCCCACAAGTGCCTTCCTCCATGCCCACCCCTCCTCCCCCCCACATCCACCAGTCCTCAGTTTTTGTCAGCATTCAAGAGTCTCTCATGGTTTGCCTCTCTCCCTTTCCCCCACCATTTCCGCCCTTCTTCTCCCCCTTGGTCCTCTGTTAAGTTCCTCCTAATCCTCCTATACGTGCACACATATGATATTTGTCCTTCTCTGCCTGACTTATTTCGCTCAGCATAACACCCTCAAGGTCCATCCATGTTGCTACACATGGCCAGATTTCATTGTTTCTCATTGCCATGTAGTATTCCATGGTATAGATAAACCACATCTTCTTGAGCCATTCATCTGTTGATGGACACTTAGGCTCTTTCCATGTTTTAGCTATTGTGGAGAGTGCTGCTATGAACATTGGGGTACATGTGCTCCTATGCATCAGCATTTCTGTATCCCTTGGGTAAATTCCTAGCAGTGCTATTGCTGGGTCATAGGGGAGTTCTATTGTTAGTTTCCTGAGGAACCTCCACACTGTTTTCCAGAGGGGCTGTACCAGTTTACATTCCCACCAACAGGGTAGGAGGGTGCCCGTTTCTCCACATCCTCGCCAGCATCTAGAGTTCTCTGATTTGCTCATTTTAGCCACTCTGACTGGCGTGAGGTGGTATGTCAGTGTGGTTTTGATTTGTATTTCCCTGATGAGGAGGGATGCTGAGCATCGTTTCATGTGTCTGTTGGCCATCTGGATGTCCTCTTTGGAGAAGTGTCTGTTCATCTCTTCTGCCCATTTCTTCACTGGGTTGTTTGTTTTTTGGGCGTGTAGTTTGGTGAGTTCCTTGTAGATTCTGGATATCAACCCTTTATCTGATATGTCATTTGCAACTATCTTTTCCCATTCCATTGGTTGCCTATTAATTTTCTGGGTTATTTCCTTTGCTGTGCAGAAGCTGACAGAGCGTCTGTTTACGGGCCTTCTGATATTCAAAAGGCAGGTGCGGAAGGTAGTGTTCGAGAGCATCTACAATTGTGTTTTTGTTTGATTTCGTTTGTAGACCCAAAGGCCCCATTTTGACTGAGCAGTACCTTTTACCAGGGCTGGGGGCAGAACTGGGCACAGAGCTTTTCTCCCTCAGTTACGGGCTCGAGTGTGATTGTTTTTACAGGTTTCTTCTTTTTGTAAGTATTTCTTTTTTTTAAGTTTATTTATTTTGAGAGAGAGCGAGAGAGGGAACGAGCAGAGGAGGGGCGGAGAGAGAGTGAGAGAGAATGCCAAGCAGGCTCCACACTGTTAGTGCAGAGCCTGATGCAGGGCTCGATCTCACGAACCGTCAGATCATGATGTGAGCCAAAACCAAGAGTTTGACGTTTAACCAACTGAGCCCCAAGCACCCCCACGGTTTTCTAATACTAAGCAAGAAAACTGACTTGGGAAAAAGGCTAAAATACTACACATGCTGACTTGTCCTTAACTGTGCTTCTAAATCCAGCTTATTACAGTATCTCGGGAAGTTTCCGTCTCCCCAGGCTAGCCTGTCTAAGGAGTAAAGCTTGCCTGGTTCATTACCACTTCTAGAACCAGGCAGTGGGCAAGGCCCTGTCTCCAATTCCTTTTCTTAATACATTGATTAAAAGCTTGGTCCTACATACCTACATTTTTACAACTTATAGACAGAAAAATAGATAGGCTTTAACTGATAAAAATCCTTGTTCCTGTTTCATTTCAAATTTCACACTAGGCCCAACCCCCACCCCCACCCTGGTCACCATAAAAGGCTGTTGCCCACTCTGCTATCTGAAGTGTGTGGGACTTGAGGCCTTTTCTGTTTGATCAGGCCCATAATTACTAATTTCTATGAATTTGTTCTGTCATCTTGGAGCCCAAGTGCCACGGTCATGATTTGGTGAGGCCTCTGTGGGTCAATCCAGCCGTGGCATGAGCTTTGAGATGGCCCGAAGGAGCCAGCGGCTGCTCTGCTCACCAGCGTGGAAGCAAAATCGCAGTGCGTGGACTGGCGATGGCGCCATTCTGAAGCCGTCAGGATCCTCAGGTGCGCCGACGGGAAGTGTAAACCTCCCATTACCGGAAGGCACGCCTTGAACTCTGAAGTATTATGGCCACAGCTTAAAACATCTCTGTTCTGTAGTTTCGTGCTGCCAACGTGTACGTTACAGTAAAACTCCACGCATCTATAACTAAGAAAAAAAAAAACCCACAAAACCCTTAAACATAATTTTGCCTTCTCATATACTTCTTATGAGCCAGAGATGCACGTATGCTGAGCAGACTACGCCAGTGAGTGATTTACTTCAATAAAAGAAACTTGGGTGGGTAGTTCTTGGGTTACGGACTCTGTCTGCTCTCCGGTTCCATAGGCACAGATATCCCTGCTGAGGAACCGCTGAGCCCTGCTCTGACCTCTGCACCCGAACAAATTTAATTTTGTGTGGGATGAGCATTTGCCTTCACATTATTTTACCGCAGTTCATTTTTTCAAAATTGGTAGTCTGTTTATGGTCCTTCTCCGTGTTTAACACGATTAGTGATTTGCTGGCAGTTCAGAAGTATGGGAGGGCCGATCTGTAAAAATTAAGTCCGGGGGGGGGTGGGGCAGTGGGTCTGTAACTACATAATCAGCGAGGAAGAGTAACTGTTTTCAAATGAAGACACAGAAAGCTGCACTCGCGATGCTGGGCGGCCTCCGCGCCTGGCCCTCCCTCCTCGCCGTGCTGTGTCTGTGAGCATCGGGCCCAGGGTGGCTTCCGCCCGCCCGTCTCCCCAGCCGTGGGGCCCCGGAGTGCATGGCGGCCGCGGGAGAGCGTCAGGCGGCCCACGCGTCGGTCACCCACGGTGTTGAGGCCACTGAGCCACCTCTACGGCCTCTTCCACCCCCGTGACAGTCCGGTGGCCGGGTTGCTAAGCCCAGCACCTTGCAGCAGGGCGCTTCGGTGTTTAGAAAGCAGGGGCACCCCTTAAACTCTTGCTCACGCACCCACCTCTGAATGAGAACAGGCAGGAAGGAGTTCTGTCCCACAACATCGGGGTGAAGGAGAATGTGCTGAGAACAGGGGTGACGGCCAGAGGCCCCGAGGTGGCTCAGCACAGACGAACTGCGCAGAATGCTCGCCCGGCCCAGGACCCCAGCCCGCTTGTTGACAGCTTCTTCCAGGAACACAGGGTGAAAGGTCTCTGCCGTCAGTCTGAGCCCCGTGCCCCAGCCCGTCCGTGACCTTTGTCTTCCCACACACTCACGTGTGTGCAGACACTTTCAGCCGGGTGTTGCTTACTCTGCCAGTGCCGGTGCAGCGGGCTGTGTGCGGGGCACAAGAGACCCCGAGCCCACGTGCACCTGCCTGCGGGGGGCAGATGCGCCCATCCGGTCCAGCTTGCCTGCGCTCCAAGCTCACCCCTCAGAGCGTGGACTCTCCACCCCTCAACCGTGGCCTCAAAACCGAGACCTCTTTTTTTCTTTAAGTTTATTCATTTAATTAGAGAGCGAGAGTGGGAACAGGGAGGGGCAGAGGAAGAGAGAGAGGAGAGAGACAGAATTCCAAGCAGGCTCCTTACTGTCGACACAGAGCCTGATGCAGGGCTTGATCTCACAGACTGTGGGATCATGACCTGAGCTGAATACTTAGCCGGCGGAGCCCCCTGGGCACAGGGCAGAAGGGAGGAGGGCCTGGAAAGCACTCCCGCATTGGCTTTGCCCGTTTGCAGGACGGGTGAATGTGTGTTGGGGTGAGGGTGGAGGGGGCTGGGATCTGATAACGGTCCAGAGGCCCTCAGTATGATCCTGACCTTCGTTCTCGTTTGGTTTGTCTGTCTGAGCAGCTCTGTGCAATTTCCCCTCGCTGCACGGCCCTGGAGGCTGCCACCTGGGAGGGAAAGCAGGCAGTTCGGCGCCCAATCCTAAATGCTCCTGGTTGCCCGGGGCCCACAGGCTCACGGACGGTTGTCAGCAGCGGACAGAGAAGGGGTGGTGCAGTCAGAGCGGGGAGGTCGGGTAAGGGGTTGCTCAGCGCCAGGCCGTCCGCCATCTCAGGCAGGAGACGGGAGGTGGACACAGCGTGTCCTCGAGGTTCGTGAGGGCCTTTGCAGGAGGGAGCGACACAGTTCCAGCCTCGGCCCCGCAGCACAGGGGCCCGAGAGAGCAGGGGTGGGCGTGCCTGGTGGCTGGTAAGTGATGCCACCAGTCGCAACAGCCCATTTTCCCCCAAGATGTCCCGGGAAAGAGACCACGTTCTCTGGCCAGTGTTGTAAGATCATTCAGCAGCGATAGCGCTGATCTCGAGGCCTGACTTGACGTGAGGCCTGTCCTATAACATCTGTTCCTCCAGGAAATGTTTGCGCGTGTATCGTGCGCTGATGGCTGTACCAGACACCCCGAGTCCCTCAGAGCCCTGGCTCACCCTCTCAGTGACCTTAGACTTTGACGAGCAGCGAGCGCTCTGGCAGCGACGGCACAATTTCTAGGATCTCAGGACCAAGCATGTTTATCCCAATAGGCAGGGGGGGTGGTGTCCAAGGAGCAGTTATTGAGGGGGACCAGACTCTCCACGTTGGAAAGGCACGGTAGCGCCCCCAGGATAAACACTCCGGTGGTATTGGGAAGATTCGGGACTGTGGCCTCTAAGCTCTGTAACCACTGCATTCACTCCCGGGCTCTGCCCTCCGTCGGCAGAAGGCCCGCTAGGGTTAGAAGAGACAAGCTGCGGGGCCATCCTGAAGTTTCTACCTGGGGACTGGAGACCTGAGCTCACCCTCACCACTAGCTGCGAGTTTTTATTTGGAGGATGTTTGTGGCTTAAAACACTTGACCCTCATCTTCCTAATCTCTCCCCACGTGAGGTCTCCACAAAAGAATGCAGAGTCTCTGGGGAGCAGGGGACAGGCTGGTGGAGGCACGTCCAGAAACACTGGGCAGGGGTGCGTCACGGCTCGCCCGGCAGATTGCACGTCTCTCGGGACAGGAGCCCCGTCACTGTGCACAGCGCCTGTGCTGTGGCCTGAACGTTGCTGCTGCCCCCTCTTCCCATGCGTGTGTTGAAATCGTGTCTCCCAAGGTGGTGGTGTAGGAGGGGGGGCCTCACCTTCAGCCCCTCGTAACTTCCCTCGCGTGCCTGCTAATTCATGCCTTTACGTTGTGGCCAGAATTAGCGTGCAGGTGTTCGAATCCTACAGTGCGACCTCTCTGCCTCAGGCACTTTAGCAACTTCTGGTCACACACCTTAGCCTAAGTCCCAATTTCTTAATGGCTGTCTGGGCCCATCTCAGCTTCACCTTCCATGTCTCTGCACTTTCCCTGAATACATGCTCTTCTGAACTACGTGCCTTCTGTGGGTCCATCCTTCCCATAATGAGTCTCCTTTGTCCCTTAGATGTAAGCTTTTAGGGCTGACTTTCAATGTAATAGAATCCATATGTCCAACGATGGCCATTATGACTAAGATGTTTACAGCACAGTGTTCCCTCCAGAGTTTAATATCAGAAAACCATGGTCCTAATTCCAATTTGGTCTCTAACAATGTGATCTTAGATAGAGCAGCTAGCTTTTTTGGCATTAAATTCCACCTAAAAAAATCTTCCCATCTCCTGAAATAAGTTTCTGCTCCATTCTTCACTAAACATAATGATTAAGCCACTTGCACATGGTTTTATAGCCTCATCCTATGTCCTACTTACAGTGTATTTTTATGAGGCCCGTGATACTCACAAGACTTTGTATCCCGAGGCCTACGTCCTCTCTGTCAAGTTTTGACAGAATATATGTGGCTTTGCCTCTGACAATGGAGTCAGCTCTACAGGCCCCAGGTCAGCGGCTACCATTGTTTAGTTCATGACCTTGAGCAAGACACTGTTTTTTCCGTACTTTAAATTTGCCCTTACTGCAGTCAGAGTGAATCCAAAGAGAAAGAGAAGTAACTGTAGAAACGGGAAAATGATGTCAATACAACATCAAACATTCATTGACATTTTTGTTTATCTCCTACTATCAGTGTATATTCAAGACAGATAGGTTTCCTTTGGCGTTTGATAAGATCTGGTTTGAGTCTTGGTTGAGACAAAGCTTGCAATCGTGTACGTCATAGCCAGCGCTCACGTAATTTAGACGTAATTAGCTACACTTGCAGATGAATGCTTAATTTTTGCTGCCTCCACACTCATTAGGGATTATTCTCACATGAAGGTGGCTTTTGAAACTGATCATACATTAATTATTCTTGGACTCTTACCATTGATCTCCCCAAGGTCAACACTTTCTGGTATTTTGGTTTTTGTTTTTTCGTTTTTGATATTTTTAAGACAGTTAAATAAGCCATTATTTTAGGGAAGAAGCTTCTGTGTAGCTCGTGATATGTGATGTCAGACCTCACAAGCTCGTGTGCGGTTCGTGACTCTTGAGTCCCTATGGCTTATGGTGCCTTTGGTTCATTTTATGGGGTTCTCTCTTCTGCAGATGGCAGAAATTTTGGCACTGAGTTCATTTTATGCGCTCATTCTACCACTGGTCTGTATTGTTACTTTGTCTTACTTCCACTGGAATATGAGAAGTCTCTTAACTTCCTCTGGAACAGAAAGCCTGTCGTGGTGGATAGGAGGAAGGGGTTGCACTTCAACTCAGTAACTCAGTCAAACAACATCTCCATAAATAAAATCGGTTGTTATGGGAAGCATGCTGGCGAAGGGGCAGAGGTGGCCATTAGGGTGATCGCAAAGTTTTGCGGTGAGCCCCTGTCCCCTGCTCCTGCTGTGAACGCAGCTTCACACTCTCGAATGAACATCTTCCTCATGTAGACCCCGGTGGCTAACTCATGCGAAATGGGGAAGCAGACCTTGTACGCCTCATTCTGGGTGATGCGGGTGTGCAGATGGAGATGTTTGCCTCTGTGTGTGTCCAAACACCCGTGTGCTCCTCAGTGGAAAGCTGTTTTGGGTGACGGCATATCTCTCCAGCATCTTCTTGCCCATTCCGATGGCAGAAGTTCAGACCAGGGTGAGGAAGAGAGAGCGCTGCTTCTTTTAGGAGAGAGCTCTTCTCTTGTGCTCACAAGTCACAGCAGGACATCGGAGGGACTGGGGCGGGCGGGGGGACTCTCCCAGCGGGGCCCATCCGCTTGAGAAGGAAGAAGTCCTACAGCAGTTTGCCTGTTCATCTCTTCATCCCTTCCCCCCACTCCCCGCAGCCACCCCTCACGCCCTTGGCTCCCAGGGCCAAGTCCGCCATGACAGATGCCTTCCCTTGGTGCCTGGTGTCACAGCTCTAATGTGGCTTTGTCTCCTGGCAGGACATTGATGGCCAAGCACTCCTGTTGCTGACCCTCCCCACGGTGCAGGAGTGCATGGAGCTGAAGCTGGGGCCCGCCATCAAGCTCTGCCATCAGATCGAGAGGGTGAAGGTGGCTTTTTATGCCCAGTACGCCAACTGAGGCTGCCCTCTCGGGAGGTGACCTGATGTCTCGGGGATTCTGTGGGATGGAACATGCACAAAGTAGCACTGAAAAGCAGGAAGTGTGGCTGACCTCCTTCACCCACCAGCCTGTTGATGTTACCATGTTTCTGGGCCCACTCGCTACCGCAGCTGTGGCTCCTGGACAGGGCTGGGCGCTGCCGGACACGGAAGAGCACCTTTGTACGTCTGTGTCTCCCCTTCCTCCCTCCTGAAGCCAGGCAGCTCCCCGCAAAGGCATATCCCAAACCACGGCTCACTCTGCTTTGAAGACAAAGAGGCAGTTGGTGTCTTTCTTGGATGTGCCCAAGGAGGGCGCCTGGCTGGGAGGTTTCCTATGGTCGTTATAGATGCTTCTTGCATCGCACGGCACACGTGGCTGTCACTGCATGAGTGCCACCGTGGTGTGCTCTTGGTGGCAACTCATTTCCCAGACACGCTTGCAGGCCACGTTTCAGGATGTGGCTACAGAAGGATGGCTTAGAGCGGCATCGCCCATCAGAGGCACCTTCCAGGAAGGAGAGGGTGTGAAGGCAGGTGGGGTGTCGTTGCAATGAGGCACTTCTTCCTGAGCTTCCAGAGCCTGTAGAGAGTCCCGTTTGCAATCTTTTGTAGAACTTTACGTGTGGCTGATGTTCTCATTTAATCGTGACCGGATCAGGGAATGACTCTTTTAGTCTGTTGGGAAATGCTGAGCTGTGGACTGAAGGCAAAGCTTAACTGCAGGAACAGGAAGAAGCTTCAGGAATCTTTGAATAAACCAGCGATATCCCCTTCAAAGGGTCCTGCATTGAGTCTCTTGACAAGACTGGCTTTGAGTGCCACTCCGATGTGTCCGGCCCTGGGACGTGCGAGGAAGTGGGCGTTCCTGACGGGAAACACAGCAGCGACCTGGCCCTGCCCAGCTCTTCTGCCAGCACGGCCACCCATCTGTGCTCTTGGGTGACCTCGTCCCCATCCCACTCCAGCTGAGAGTCCCGATCCGCCGACACGAGACGCACACAGTAGGTGAGGAAGAAGCGCATGTCCACTATGTTGACTGCTTCCTGGCCGAGGCTGCTGGTTTCTGGGACGATTTTCGTCAAATCGCTTAAGTCACTTGAAGAGAGATCTCTGGCTCTGAGGACTGGCAGGTTTTTGGTAACCGGCACCTCATGTGCGTGTGCCCCTGAGGGACCCAGTATGTTCACTCAAGCCCAAATGGACCGCTCCCCCCACCGCACCCCCCATCCCCGCTGTGACAGGTGTCCAAATGCCTTTCGGAACGTGCTCAAGGAAAACTAAGCCTTCAGACTTATCCGGAGGCGGACACCAGAAGCAGAGGCCGCACGCCCTTTGGTTTCTCTTTTTTACCCTCCTTCCTCCATGTTTGCTCCTCGATTCGAGTCTTGGCAACTGGACAAACATGTCGCGGGCTCGTTAGCCATTGTGTTGCAGCTACGTTGTTAAGGCACGATTTTCTGATTTTGCAGTTTGGTTACCGCTGCTGACTGTTGTTAGCATTCTGTCCTATTCACCGAGGCACATGGGAGACTTACTTTGCAGGTGACTTTTTGCTCTGTCCCCACAGCTGATTTCCACCACCACGTTTTAAGCGTTTGGCATGTGGGTCTGCCCGGGGCCCCTGGTGGAAGGGCCCGTGTCCTAACCTGGTGCCTGGTGGTTTTGTCAGGATGGAGGCGTCCGAGGTGCCTGCCGCCCGGCCTCTCTCCCCTGCGCTCGAGACTCAGCCTCCTCTCAGTTCCCCGCCCCTGCCTTCTCAGCCACACACTTCCAGCCTTAAACGCTCAGCCTCGTGGTGTCCGTTGGAAATGGTGTCCACTGCGGGGTCACCGTTGCCACGCTGACTCACTTAGGATCCTTCGCCCTGGCCTTCCGAGCTGAGCTATTCCCGTTATATTTGAAATGAAAGGATGTGGTGGCTGCAGTGTGTTGTTGTACTTTCGGGACGAATGTCAACTTCTCATGCCCTTTCAAGGAAAGGCGCCACGGGAGCAGGCACATCCTGTGGGTGTCTCTGGACCCCCACTCTCCTCCCCCATGCCTCACCTGCAGGAGCCAGAAGGTCCTTCCGCAGACAGCTCGGGCAGGACATGGCCACCATGCCTGGGGGAGCCTCCAGCTTCCTGAGGGGTCAGATGCCCAACACGCTCCTCGTCCTCAGTCCCTCTTAGTGCGGCGATCTGTCACCCACCGCGGTTCTGCATGAAACAGTAAGGAAGATGTGGCTGGGGCCCCAGGCAGAAGACGCAGCCCTTGGAGGGCTGTCACAGAGGTCGTGTCTGGGCCACCCCCTGGCCCTGTCGAGAGCCAAGGAACATTTTAGGGGCAGGAAGATGCTTCTGCTCTGAGTGCTGCCCACGTGCTCCTGAGCTGGCTGCTTTGGGGATTTCCAGTGGTGGGCATGCCCCACATCAGTCGCCGTTTGGTTCCAGAAGGTAAGGCGCCCATTTCTCGTCTCTGTAGGATTTACCCACACCAGCTTCTGTCTTACAACTGGGGCCAGTTTCCAGAGAACATTTTACACCATGTCATTACTGTGTCTACAGCGGCAGGCGGTGCTGACTTTGCACCTCTTCCCCACATATCACCGGGGCCCACGCCCAACGGTTCTCGGTCGAAACACCAACAGGTGACACCCCTCCCTCCCTTCTCCAGCCCCAGATGCTACAGTGTCCACTCTGTCTCTTTGATAATACGTTGGGACCAAAGCCCTGCCCGCTGTGTACCGAGGTCCTGCATTACGTCCTGGAGGTGCCAAGAAGCATGTGTCGCCTCCAGGCCACGCGGACACTTTTCAGTCTGTACAGCGTGGATGACTGGAGAAGCAGAAATGGCCACCGTGTCTTTAATGGTGAAAGTCACCACACGATCCCATCCAAAAACGAATGGACTTGGTTCAGCCCCTGCCTTCCTGACTGCGTCTGCACTGTGTTAGGAAGCCGTCCCCTCCCATGACCATGTAAACCTAACAGGAGCAGGGTATGGCTGGCATAGCGGGCGAACCTCTTTGCTTTTGAAAAAATTAGGAAAAAGTAAAATAAAAAACCACCAAAAAACCCCAAAAAACAAAAAAACGGAAACCAGTTTCCTTTGCCGCAAAGTTGCATCATACAGAGAACTCACCCGTTACCTTTAAAAGTAGGTTCATCTGATCAAAGTTTGACTCACACGCAGCGTTGGAGCTGCACAGCTTCTCGGTTGCTTTACCTTATTTGATCCATGTTTGAAAGAGCGTTTCCTGTGTTTGCTTTGATTGGTTCCTCGGTAAATTCAAATGACCCAAGCCTTTGCCCCCGCCCTCTCTGACCCTTCCCATGATCTCCAGAGACTTGATTTGGCTCAGTCTTTGAAGCTCCGTCTGAGCGCCCTAACTTGCCTCTCAGAATTTTGAGTGTTGTTACCAGGCAAGTCCTGAGATTTGCTTTTTATCTTACGCCAAACACCTTTCTAAGGAGCCGATCTCCTTTCGTTTTGCAAGCAATGGGGATATTCATACTTCTTTGGTAGAACGCCCATTTCTGTTGATTTCTGTACATAGAACTATAAAAAGAGTAGAGTTATAACCTTTGTTGTGGGTTGAGAACTGTTGTCATTTCTTGGTGAAGGTGGCGACCCTGGAGTCCACGTACTCTGTTCTGTCTTTAGGACGCCGTGATCGAGTGTGCAATGATTTGAAGGGAAACATGGTAGATTAAGGTGTCTGTAATTTTTAAGGAAGAAGTCGTTGAAGACGTGTACATAACTGCCCGTGTCTTTTGGTGCAATAACTAATTGCAAGGGAAAGTTCTGTTTGCAGCCTGATACTGTCGTGATTCTCTTATCGTCTACCATTCTTTTCCATTCAAGAGTCTTCTGGAAACTGCTTTATTCCCTTTAACTCAGCTGACTATTTAAGCAGGTTCGCCTGGCTTTTATCACCAGAATGGGCTTACAAGTATCCCAAAACACTGATGTGATAGAATCGAATCATGCTATTTCCCACCCGCTTAATTTACCCAAGACATTGTCATTGTTGACACGTGGCTCTGCTTTGGGTTTTGGTGTAAAGGCATCTGCAGTTCAGGTGATAAAAAGAACCAAAACAATTTCCTGGGCGGGTAGTCTTTCCATCTTACAGGCTTGTTCTGAATGGCCAGGATTCTGCACCTACAAGCAGGTAGGTCTCTTATAAGCAAGCCAGAAAGCCAGGGCAGCGCTGCGGCTGGACCTGAGGGCTACCCTGAAGACAAGGAGAGTTCTGGCCCCAATGTTTGCCAAAAAAGCCACTCGCGGTGGGAAATCAGAGACCTTTTTTTTTTTTTTTTGAAATGACAGAAAGCAAAATCATCTCATTTGTTGTTCAGAATGGGAGCTAGCATGCTGTCTGGAAGCAAAAACTATTCCTAGTTGTGAAAGTCCAAAGCCCTTTTGCTATTTTACATTCCAGTTTGAGAAGTTTGTATGGAATTCGATTAATATCTCGTGTACCGTTCCAGTGTGTAAAAGGAAAAATTCATGGCTTTCTTTTGGACATTCGCAGGACAAAGGGCATGTTCTTTGGTTTGCTGTAAGATTGAATTGTGTATATATGTTTTCATGTAGATAAATGAAAATCTATATCAGAGTTATATTTTAATTTTTATTCTAAATAAAAAAAGCCCTTTTTACTTGAAAAAATTGTAAGCCACATTGTTAATAAAGTACAAATAAATTCTACAGTTGTGTTCGTGTCTTTTTATTTAAGGTTACTAAATACTATTTTTAGGGTTTGCATTATGTTCTTTTTTCCCCCCACTTTGCACAAAAGTGTACATTTATAGGGTTTTAATAACTGTGGATCTGACAGTCCCACGTGATAGCTTTCAGACTTAGCTGCTAGCTTTGGAACCTTCTATTCAAGGCGCTTGTGTTTATTCCTTTTATTAAAACATTCCAGTTCACCTACACACACATGCAGCCTTTCTGTCTTCAGTCCCTGTGATTCCTGCGTGATTGCCTGGTGCGTTGGGAGGAAGCCTGCTTCATGTCTGGAGAGCAGTACTTGACCGTGTTTACGTTTGTGGTCGTCGCGTGAACATCACCAGTGGGTGTCTGGCATCCCCATTGGAACGAAAGAGGTTCCCTTGCCCCCTGCCCTGTGGCACAGTCTGTGTCACAGCTGGAACGCGTCCCTCTCGCTCTGCCACTGCCCACGCTCGTGGCATTACTGAGGGGCAAAGCTCAGGCAAAAAGGACAAGAACATTTAGGAGAAGGTGGTGATGGAACACTGAGCAACTTCCCTTTCTTCCAACCCCAGTCCATCTTAATCAGCCAGCTTCTCTTTAAATATATTATTTTGCCCCTACTGCCAGTCAGGTTCTGGCACACGAAATGTGTGTTTTGGGGCGCCGGGGTGGCTTAGTCAGTTGAGCATCCGACTTTGGCTCAGGTCATGATCTCACAGTCTGTGAGTCCGAGCCCCACGTCGGGCTCTGTGCTGACAGCTCAGAGCCTGGAGCTGCTTCGGATTCTGTGTCTCCCTCTCTCTCTGCCCCTCCCCTGCTTGTGCTCTGTCTCTCTGTCAAAAATAAATAAACATTAAAAAAAGAAATGTGTGTTTTGTTTTGAATCTTGGAAGCGTTTTCTATCAGCCAATCTCTGCTACCAAAAACAGCGCAAGACATTAGACAGAAGTGGGAAACTTTTGTTCACTTTCTCAAAATATACCAGAAACAAAGAAGTCAAAGGTTATGTGGCTGAGTAAATATGATTATTGCACTTCTATTTGTGCCTGAAGATATTTGATGGCAAAAGAATACAAAGACAATATATAACAGGATAAAGTAGAAGCTCAATACTTTTTCCGGACTTCTCAATTGAATGAATTAAGGCAAACAAAACAAAACAAAACAAAAAAGACAAAAAACCCTTACATTTCTTTCCATCTTGCCAACAAAAGCCGATTTTATCTTTAATTCTTATGTTCTCTGGCAGGGCTGCTAGGACTCCTTCCCGGTCCTTCCGGCCTTTGGCGCCGCCGTTATTTTATTTCAAGGCTGTGGGACAGCATCATGCTTACTGAAGGTTCAAAGACTGCATTAAAAAAAATGCTGTTTACATGGACCTGACCTTGGGTGGCTCCAGTGGGAAGACAGGACGTTTGTTTAATTAGCAAGGTGAAAATACTACATCAGAATAGTAGATGGGCCACAGCGATTGAATAGGGAGTAATTTTATCAGGACGTTTTGTGATGTCAGCCCCAAACTGGACTAGCTCATTTGCTGTGTGGGAGTGTCCTGTCCAGGGGACTTACATGAAAGAAAAGTCTTCTTATGTTATGTTATTCTTTTGGGTTTTTTTTTTTTAATGTTTATTTACTTTTGAGAGAGATATAGTGTGAGCAGGGAGCAGGAGGAAGACATAATCCGAAGCAGGCTTCCGGCTCCGAGCTGTCAGCACAGACCCCAACCCGAGGCTTGAACTCAGAAACTGCGAGATCATGACCTGAGCTGAAGTCGGATGCTTGACCTAGTGAGCCACCCAGGCGCCCCTTCTTGTGTTATTCTGAAGTCAGACCAATGCTTGATTACCACGACCACCCCGTTTCCCCACCCAGCCTCAGAACGTGTTTTAAAATAGTTACCGCCATCTTGACGTTTTTGGAATGACAGACGTGCTGCGATGAGGTGCACCATGGAGAGGGAGAGAGAGGAGCTGGGGAGGAGACAAGGAGCATTGGCTTGGAGAAGGAGTGTTGTACTTTTCAGACAATCCTGGGCTGGAAGCTTTGTTCTGCTGCTTGCCAGATCCGTAACACAAAACCTCAGTTTCCTTGTCTGTCGAAAGTATAATACATCCATCCCCGGTTGATAGGATTAAAGGTACTGTGTGACTCTAAGCGAAGAGTCTAGCACATAGTGGGTGAACCTGATTCCTATATTCACTAGGCACATCAACCCCTGGGCCCTTGACCACTCACTGGAATGTCTTGGTGACCCCAACCATCATGTCCATCACACCCACCACAAGGGGACCCTCAGGTACCCAGGCCAGACCGGATCAAACCCTGGAGGGCTGGGCCCTCCTTCTTCATCTCTGGATTCTTTTTTTTTTTTAATTTTTTAAAAATCTTTATGTATTTTTGAGAAAGAGATAGAGAGCAAGCAAGGGAGGGGTAGAGAGAGAGGGAGACACAAAATTCGAAGCAGGCTCCAGACTCTGAGCTGTCAGCACAGAGCCCAAAGCAGGGCTTGAACTCACTAACAGTGAAATCATAACCTGAGCCGAAGTTGGTGCTTAGCTGACTGAGCCACCCAGCTGCCCATCTGGATTCTTATGAAGCACACACACACTGAGGTGCAGGATAGGGCTTCCTGGGACAGCAGCTGACCAGAAGGGCAGTGACAGCTCACAGGCTGGGGTGAGGGTCCTAGATGGCCAGCTCAGATCAGCACAGGAAGTGGGAGAGAGTAACAAGAAAGTTAGAGTTCCAGATGATCTGTCCATGGATATCTCATTTGATTTCTTTTCTTTTTTAAGTTTTTTTTTTGTGTTTGTTTATTTTTGAGAGAGACCAAGAGAGTGTGAGCAGGGGAGGTGAAGAGAGAGAGGGAGACACAGAATCTGAAGCAGGATCCAGGCTCTGAGCTGTCAGCACAGAGCCTGATGCGGGGCTTAAACTCACAAATGGTGAGACAATGCCCTGAGCTGAAGTCGGACACTTACCAGACCTAACCGCCCCCCCCAACCCGGGGCACCCCTCCCACCATTGCCTTGTTAAGCAGAGTCCAACTCAACATACCACCTTGTATTTTGCTCTCCTTCTTCCCCTGCTTTAATGTCTAGTTTCCCTTCTTTCTGTTACCGTGTTGTTTAATCCCACAATAAAGTACGGGCATAGAAGCTTTGTCTCAGACCATGTTATCTCTGGAATCCTAAATTAGACAGTTGGTGCCAAAGTCTTCTAGAAAATAGACCCTCCAGGTGGGATTTAGAAGAGGATTGCCACCCGTCTGAAACCAATAGGAATCCTCTTGCTCTTAATGAGCAGGGATGACAGATCCCAGCAGGGGCCTCAGCGTCTCAAGCTCCTATCCATGGTTGACAAAGACGAACAGCAGGTAGAAGGCAAGGCTGTGGGGCAGGGGCGATGCTATCAGTAAAGACTACAGGGGGCTGGTGAACTTGGCCGTAGTGGCCTGGGAAAGGAAAGTGGTGGGCAGGCTTAGGAAGGCAGTTTTTCATATTACGTGCATCTAAGGCAGCTTTCAGAGATAACTCTCATCTTACACAGCCATGGGGAAGACCTACCAAAAAATCAGGCCTATGATCTGATTATAAGGATAGCATAGCTGCCCAGGATATGAAGCGTACGGCCTTGACTGGCTTCTTCCCGCAAAGTCAGATGGTGACTTTTTCTGATAGTCTGAGAGAGAGCTTGTGAAAGCTGGAATAGGGTCACAGAGTACATAAGCCAAGAGTCCTGAACCCTACATTGCCCTGACCCCTTGCCCAAGGACAGGATGCAAAATGACAATAAAACCTTGGTTTGCAAGCATAATTTGGGCCCCAAACATGCTCATAATGCAAAGCACTCATATATCAAAGCGAATTTCAAGAACCGTTGGCTCAGTTGCGATCATGTGACGTTTGGCGTCACATATGACTCATATTGCAAGACATGGCTCGTTTATAGTTAAAATTTATTAGAAATGTCTGCTCGTCTTGTGGAACCCCCGCGGAACAGGTTACTCACAATCCAAGGCTGTATTCTCAAGATGTGTATCATGATTTCCCTGCACATCATTGCTTCCACAGTAACGAGATGGGGCTCAGGACAGCCCACGCTGGGAATTACAAACCCTGATCCCGGAAGGATCCGCGCACGCAGCACAGGAGTTACAGGAAGTGGCTGCTATACCGGCAGAAGCTGGAAGTGCATGGGTACGAGTGGATAGGGAAGTTAGAGCAAGCACTGGCTAGGACACTGGATGTTGGGCATTTACCTGGGGCCTGGGATTCAATATTCCCATAAGGACAACTTGGAGCTGGTCTAATGCTTACCTGGGATGGTTCCCAGAGGCTGGCCTGTAGTAAACACGATGGAAATGCCAGAACATTCTCTTTGCAATGTTGAGGAAGAAATCAGAAGGCTGGCCAGATGATGGATCCACTATATAACAGATATAATAGTTGGGTGCTCCTGCTTTTTTTAGAATAGAGTCTACAGGGACGTTGAACTTGCACTTCTCTTCTTAGAAAGACAAGGGGGCATCTTGTTCTGAGCATGTGAGAGTTGGTTGTCAAGGGAGAGATCATATGAGGGGCAAAACAGGTCTGTGGAGTTGGGTCGGTGAATACACTTTCCTGGATGTACTTGGTACCCACTGACTCTGGGTCCCCCACCCTCTTGATGCACAGCCTCAGCCTCTGTGGCAGGTACTTCCTCCCAAACCCACCTGCAGGCTTGCCTGCTTCTCTGCCCTGTGAGGCCTGGCCCGCACAGCCATGCAGGCAGCCACATGCACTGGGCTCCCAGAGCCCATTGCACCAGACCCATCCAAACTTCCATTCCTTCCGTCTCTGCACCCAGATGAAGCTCTGGGCTGTGTGGACTGTGGCTTCTCCCCAGTGGCAGAACTGGAACCCGGAACTTGATCCTGAAAGTCCCAAGGAGTACGTGTCCCATGGGCAAATATTGATCAGTGAGAAACAGGAGGTGGCCGGCAGGTAAATTCCTCTGCCATCCTCCCCCTGATGGGTCTCCATAGGGTGGTCTGGACATCTGTCCAGAGACACCCCACACATCTGAACAACCACTCGTGCCTTGTCATGAAATCACGGCTGGCAGTACAGTGCGCTGCTAAGCAGGGCTGCCCGCTGTGTTTACCCTTTCATGCCTTCCTCCCCCCAGCCTGGGACTCCATCATCCAAGCTTCAGTTTATAAACTTATCTTCAGGATATACTTTCCAGGGAACTAGCCGGAGGCAAGAGGCAGCTATTACGATACTCGAATATGCACCATACAAATAATAATGTGAAATATTCTCATGTGACCCTGCTATCATCTGGAGCCTGAGAAATGTACAAGCCTTGTGCCATTGAGAGTGCTCATCGTAACATGAATCCTTTTTGAATTGCTTTAGACATGGGGTGGAGGCTTAAATTAAAAATGTTCTTTCTGGTTATTAAAGTAATAATATGTGTGCATTATAGAAAATTTGGAAAGTTAAGGTGCATGAGTGGCTCAGTCGGTTGAGCGTCCGACTCTTGATCTTGGCTCAGGTCGTGATCTCACAGTTCATGAGGTGGAGCCCAGCTCTGGGCTCTGTGCTGACAGCGCAGAGCCTGCTTGGGATTCCTTCTCTCTCCCTCTCTCTCTGTCCCTTTCCCAGGCTCATGCTCTCTCTCTCTCTCTCTGTTGGAATAAATAAATTTAAAAAATTGAAAGTAAAGGACAGTCATTAATTCTGTTCTTTTGCTATACCCAGATACCACTTTACCACACTTCCATGTATATATTTATAACACAATATTGAAATCAAATTTATGTCATTTAAAAACTGTTCCTCAGTTTATTTTGTAATCATGCTCTCTGGGGTGGAGTTAATATTTTTGTCTCTAATATTTTTTAAAGTTTCAGTAAATGTTTAGGTGATTCATCCTAACAAATGTTTGTGTACCACTCACTCAGCTTCGAGAAATATTACTGTTTTACCATATTTGCTCCAGATTTATGTATTTTATAAAATCTTATAAGTAGAGTGAAACCCCCTTTTATCTCCTCCCTGGTTCTGTTTCCCCCCTTGTACCCCAGAGCTGACCACAGTTCTCACCTTGGCATTCTGTAATTGTAGATGGTTTTTCTATATTATGAAGACATTTGTATGTAACCCTAATAACCTCTGCCTCTGTTCTATGCGATCTTGCTATTTGAGTGCGTGTTTTCGTGCCGCGTGCATCAGAGTGTTTTTGCTCCATCTCATAATTGTGAGATTGATGTGTGTTAATATATCTCTGATTCATTTCTCTTCCTGCTGCGTAAATTCCACTGAACGTAAAACGATTTCCTCCTCCGTCTTGCTGCCCTTGGACCTCAGTGCTTCTGCTGCATCGAACACTTTCGTACAGTTTTTATTATGGACACGCGTAGCAGTGTCTCTGGGGTGTCTCTAAAGATGGGCTTTTGCCTCTCCTCTTCGCTGGATGTCACCAGTGGCGTCCCAGGAGGGGGTTCCCAGCCTGGGGTCCCGCCGGGGTTGTGAGAGCCGCCCTTGCCCCTCCTTGACATTGCTCATCTGACAAGCGTATGGTAACTCCAGCTAGTTTCAGTTTGCGTTTCCGTAACGACTAGTGAAGTCGGGCATCTTTGCGGATGCTTGGTGGCCATTGCTGTCTTCCCTTGTGAATCGCCCGCTCATAACCACACATTCTCGTTCCCCCTCCCCCACTTGCTTTCTCTTGCTGATTTATAAGGGTTTCATAACATAACTCCTTGACATTAATCCCCTATCAGTTGTCTGTGCCATAAATTTGTCTGCTTTGTTTTTCCCTTGTCACTTTACTTTGTCCTTTGTCATTCAGAGAGGTGTTTATTTTAATGTACTTCATATATCATCCTTTCCCTTTAGGATTCTTGCTTTTATTCTCTTGTTGAAGAACCCTTTGCTACGCGGAGGACATTCAGATGGTCTCCTTTATGTTCTTCTAAAAGTTAGTACATTTTACTTTTTCCAGCCACTCCAGAATATTTGGGGGGGAAGGTGTTGGTATTTCCCATGTTATCTGAAGAGGTGATACAAGTCACGCTCCTGCCATGTGAGTGTCACGCCTGCACCACACCCTCACCAGGACTTGGCAGTGTTTGTGATGATTGCTGGTCCGAGGAATGTGGACACGGGATGGTCAGGGAAGGAGTGAGACCATACAATTACCCTGTTCTAACTGCTGGGAATTTTCTCCTTTTTCCACAGACGTGCCATTCCAGTCTGTGTCACATTTAGCTTTTACATACATGTGTGGGTCTGGTCTGGCCCCATATTGTGTTTCATCCATCCTGATGCCATTACCACACTAAGTATTATGTCTTTATCATAATTCTTGATACTCATAAAGGGAAATCTCTTCTTCAGACTTAAAGCTATCTCAGCTCTTCTTGGTCTTATTCTTCATCGTGAATTTGAGACTCAACTTGTTGAATTCCAGAGAACACTCCATTGGGATATTGATTGGAATTATATTAAATTCATGGGAACAGCTGGAAAGCATTGACCTCTTTGATCCTGTTGAATCTTTCTGTCCAGAAGATGGTGCAATTATTTATTTACTCATGTTCTTTTTATAAGTCCTTCAGTAAGGTAATGATGTCAGTCTCCATAAAGGTCATCTTGACAAAAAAACCTCTTCATTATTACCTCAAAAAAGGTCTTCCAAGCAGCAGGTGGTATGAGAGCATATTCTGAGGATGAAACTATGTTTGGCACTATTCAGGCTATTTAGAAATGTGATTTTTAGCCCTTATGAAAAATCACAGTAACACAGGGTTCATCGAAGTTACAATTCCCAAAATGCTCAGCTAGTTGACATTTATAAATGTCTCTTCTGCATAGTTTAAGTCTTAGTAAAATCTCAGTTTTTCCGCAAATGGTTTGAAGAAACGCCTTTACGTGCTGTCCCTTCTGACCTGTCATAAATCCCGAAATCCAGATATTTCCGTGAAATTTCCAAATTGTTTAGTGCTGGCAAGCAATTCAAACATTTTAAGGGTCATGATAGCTTGAAGCAGTGTCTACAGCCGGATGCCGAGCCACCAGGTCAGGAGCTCTGCCCTCCACCTGCAAGGTCACTAACACAGAAGCCGCCACCTGGGAACTGCAGTCAGTAATAAATAGAAGACATTTTACCTGGGGGATTTATTTTATCACTTTTTTCAAGGCGCTCAAATTTTTACCTATTTTGACAGAAGTTAAAACACATCAGAATTCATTCTACACCATTGAAGGCTTACTCATGACTGTTCAAAGTCCAGAGAAAGTCCTCATGGCATCACCTTCCTGTGTAGGAATGCCCAGGTTTGTGCATGGCTTTGCTCTGGGGGCAGGGGACCTGGCTCGGGTGCTAGCTTGCATTCTCCATTTCATTCCAGGAGAAAGAAGGGGCTGGTGATCAAGAGGTCTAACCTGCAGACTTGCTCTGCTCTAGTTGTATGATGTGACTCAGGTGACTTAATCCCGCTACTTTTCCATTTTTTCATCTGTACAGGGGGCATGAGCATGCTGTGATGATTCACCCTTGTGGCACGCTAGGCTCTGTGCTGGGAGCTACCGAAATTACCTGACTTAACGCCTTACAGTTCAATGAAGGCTCAGGCATTATTAGATTCCATTGTATAGATGAGAAGGCTAAGGCTCAACTATTTCATCATTCACTTTTAAGGGACAGATTTGGGATTCGAAACTTCCACAAAGTGACTGTGAAGTCACTTGGAACAAAATCCAAGGTGCTTTTCAAAATCAAGTTATATTATGGGCCAGCTTCTCCAAAGCGGCTAACACAGGAACACGGCCCTAAGCTGTAGATGCGATTCACTTATTAACGGACCATCATTATGTGGTAGGTGCAATGCGAGAAATAGGACAGAATAATCCTTGGGTCTCGTGTGCAAGGGACTGATAATCAATTAGAGAAACTCGGAGTACATAATGAATTTTAGAGATCCTTGCTTTGGGTCAGATCCTTGGAGAATTCAGATCTAATCTCTAAGGCTCTAGGATTCCTTGGATAGGGCAATTGCATAAGCTGTTTAGTCTCTTATCTCCTGAATGTTTTCTTTGTCTTTTAAAATGTTACCCTTTTTCTAATGATAGGGCAGCCTGGCCCGGGGCATCTGGTAATAAGTTGTAAAAACATGACATTGTTGTGGTTTTAAGTCTTCAAATAGCAAATAATGTAGTTTTGAATGGTTTCTATTCCAAAGGGGGAAAAATGCATTTTCTTTAAGACGAAAGGACAAGAAAAGTTTTTTACTACACTTTCTTTTTTTCTTTTCTTTTTTAAATTTATTTCTGAGAGAGAGAGAGACAGCATGAGCAGGGAAGGGTCAGAGAGGGGGAGATATAGAATCTGAAGCAGGCTCCAGGCTCTGAGCCAGCTATTAGCACAGAGCCCGACGCGGGGCTCGAACCCACGAACTGTGAGGTCATGACCTGAGCCGAAGTCAGCCGCCTAAACGACCGAGCCACCCAGACGCCCCTTTTACAACATTTTCTTATAAAGTATATAGATCTGCATTCAGTCTGTCAATTAGCATATGTGAAGTATGTTGCTGTGCATCAGGCACTGTGGCAGGGCTGTAAGTAACAAGAGTCCTACAATACAGTCACTGTTCTGAACTTAGTTTAGTGGGAGAAGAAGATGGGGCAGGGGCGAGGGGGTGGGTGGGAAGTGTGCTAGAGAGCAGTGGTTAAGAGCATGGTCTCTGAAGTCAGGCTGTCCAGATGTGAGTCCTGACTCTGTACTTGGGGTGAGGAACTTAACATCTGTCTGCCCTTGGTTCATTATCTGCAAACTTGGGATCATAGCCTCCAATCATAGCATTTGGATATTGTTATGAGTAAGTGGAAATACTAGTAAATGGAAATATTATTAGAAATATACCCTCAGAAATGCATTGTTATGAGCATCCATTGTTCCTAATAGCCCCTAACACCCCCAAACGCCCCCAAACGCCCATCATTAGTAAGATGGGTAAGTCAGCCGACCTAGGAACAATCAAAACGGGTCATCTACAACTGTATCCGAAAGCACGAATGAGTATTTAAAAGAACAATATCTAGTCAAAGAAGCCACGCTCAACAAAATAGATGCTTTATGACTCTGCTTCTATAAAAACTCAAAAACAGGCACCATCATGAAGAGTAAACCAGGTATCTCTCATGGATACATAGTGAAGCACAAAACTCTAAGGAAGACCAAGGGACTTGACACCATAAAATTGGTGCGCATCAATCAGGAGGGGTGGGAGTTACCCTGACAGGAAGAATGACGTAGCCTAGGGTGGCTGGAGAGGTTTCTAGGCATTTGGATGGGACTGGCCTTAGCCTCCGCGTCAGGGAATGAAGGGCTTTCCCAAGGTGCAGAGAGGAGCAAGGACATGGGGAAGTTATAGGGGGGACGATTGTGGGTGCACCTAGGTTAAAGATTGGAGGTGACATGGACTTCTGGAAGGTAGAGCAGTCATCTTATGGCTCCCAGATGCCTTCCTCCTGCCCGATGCTCTTCTCTGTCCTTGTGAGGCTAGTTTGTGAGTCCTGGCAGGCTGAGTTGAACTACCTTGGCCTCACTTCCACAGTGTGGTCTGTTCTGTGGTCTCTGCTGAATGCTGCCTGTTTACAAAGACACCTCTCCACTCTTGATGCTAGAATCTTGAGCAGATCCACACAAGGGCAGAGACTGGAATCAGTCGAAGACTACAGGGGATTCTCTGCAGGTTTCTGGAACCTTCTCTGCATAGAAGTGTGTGTGATCAGAGGGATCGCGTGTTTTCTGTCATTCTTACTTCTGAAAAGAATGCTTTCCCATGTGTTATCTTCTAGTTGCTTACAGCAGGAGCCTGAGTCAGTGTCCTGTTCCTTCCTCGTGGCTGGAAGGGGAAGTTCAGCTTTTTTTTCTATTATGAGTCTCATTTTTTTTCCTTCTACAACTAAAGATACTGAACTAAATCGAACTGTTGTGAGGATTAAGAGATAATATGTACAGATGTTTGAAAATTACAAAATGTATAAATGCTTACATTTTTAAACCTTTTTCACTATTTATTTTGAGAGAGAAAGAATGAGAAATGGGAGGGGCAGAGAGAGAGGAAGAGAGACTCCTAAGCAGGCTCCATGCCCAACGAGGAGTCCTACCTGGGTCTCAATGTCATGACCATGAGATCATGACCTGAGCCGAAGCCAAGAGTCAGACGCTTAACTGACTGAGCCACCTGGAAATACCTACCATGATACTGTATCCATTTTCATACTTATAACACCATTTATACCTCTGGACATGAAGCCAAAATAAATCCAAGAAGAATTAAAGACTGAAGAATATTGTCATGACAGGTTGTGTTTTCATAACACCAAATAGAGAATAAAACAACAAGCGTGACTCTGAAAGATGCAATAAGGAAAGCTTTAGAAAAGTATGTGTAGTATCATGAGAAAGGGTTAATATGATTAATAATCACATAGTTCTTAAGAAGTAAACGTGTGAACTCCCAAAAGGCAAAGACATTGGAGAACTCTGGCCACGGCGTCTTGGAGAAAAGCGACTTGACATAGGGACTTGGAATGGTCACACCCGCTCATCATTCACATTAATTAATGACAGTGCTTGTGGCTGTTGGTGGGTTTTCTCCCTGGTCGTTCCTCATGCTGATCCAGTCATCCACGCCCAAGGATCTTTTCGAAGTACAAGCATCCCCTCTGGGCCCATCTTGCCAACAGAGGACCCAGGAAAGCATCTGCTTTTGCATCTTCCGTGAGGACCTGTCCCAGGAGAGGACCACCCAGTTTCCCTCAGTTGCTTCTCATCAGATGCTTGTAGCGTTCAAAGCAGAGCACGGGAGCTCCTTGCTCTAATGCGGGATTTGCACAGCTTGCTATGAGGAGAGACTGTTAGCCTGGATGGCAGAAGATGACATTCTAAATGACAGCAGATTCCAGGTAGCAATACTCAGCGTCGGCATATTGGGTGGCCGAGGTAACGCTGCACCGCGTTCGGGGGGCTGGGGCTCGGTTGCGATGGCTGTCGGTGGTGGCCGAGGAGATGAGAGGAAGGAGGATTCTCTCCCACGACTGCAGCCAGACAGCACCCTGGCGTTCCGAAGGCAGGGAGTGGTTGGAACTGATCTTTCCTCTTGCATCCTTTTCCCCGCTTTAAAGAAATGCCGCCCAAGCTTGTGTTCACGTCCCTGCCAGCTTTAGTCTATGGCAGCGCAGTAGCCCCAGCGCGTTTCCTCCGATGCCGGCTGCTGCAAGGGCGCCAGATACATGGTCTCGGGCATGTTATGAACACCACGTGGTCCAGCCGTGAGACGTGAGGGAGGACTTCTTTTTTTTTTTTTTAAGATTGTTTTTAATGTTTTATTTATTTCTAGGAGAGAGAGACAGCGTGAGCAGGGGAGGGTCAGAGAGAGAGGGAGTCACAGACTGAAACAGGCTCAGGCTCTGAGCTGGCAGTCAGCACAGAGCCCGACGCGGGGCTCGAACCCACGAACCGCGAGATCATGACCTAAGCGAAAGTTGGACGCTTAACCGACTAAGCCACCCAGACGCCCCACGAGGGAGGACTTCTAACCTGAAGGTATATAGGATTCTTCGATTGAAGATTTTGTCAACCCAGGAAGGACTTGGCGACACCAAGAACCAGTTCCCCATGGGTTTCTTGTATGGCCAGAGAGACAGGCTGACACTGATGATGGGGAAACACAATGTAACCATTTGACAGGGAATAATGACGTCAGTGATTCCCACATGGATGACTCACTGCTAGGGGTCCCTACTCTGGTCACCCCTGGCATCGCACTGGTAATATGTGAAATTATTACCCATGGTGTGTGTGTGTGTGGGTGTGTGTGTGCGTGCGTGCGTGTGTGTGTGTGTGTGTGTGTGTGTGTGAAGGATGAACAAGCTCCTCGGGCATCTTCTCAAAATAGAAATATAATTGTCCTCTTTTCAGACAACAAACGATTATCATAATTTTGTAGTCTCAAGAGGAAATTACAGTGTGGCAATTTGTTTCGTGTTTTTCAAGTTTTTTACGCAAACATCAACATAGATTACATATGTACAAGTGTGTATTTCTTATGTGTCATCCTATGAGCTTCGTATACATCCTAGTATCTCAAGAACGAAAAAAGCCTTACTTTTCCTTTCTAACAGTGTTTTAATATACACTTACTCTTCAAGCTAGTTTAGCCCTCTCCTGTGATAGATGCTTTGCTCGTCTCTAATTGTCTGTGTTGTAAACAGCGATTCTGTGAATACCTTAATACTCACGTTTCCCCAAAGATACTTTTATTATTTTTAACAGCCTAATCTTTATTTCTTCTTGACTTCTTGTTTTGGCTTACTGTCTACAGATAGGGTAAAGTTATCCCAAGTATGGAAACATAGACAGTGGTTTGTCCTTTTATTTTTGTATTCCCTTGGGATGTATATTCTACGTAGAACTGTTACATCAGAAGATAGGTCCCAGCTGATATTCTGATCCACTCTACTGGAGTGTCTTTCCTTATATATACTCTCACTGGCAATGATTAGAGATTCCCTTTGATTTTTGTCAGTTATATAGGAGAGAAGAAAGTACAGCCTCTGGTTCTCTAATCTGCATTCTTTGAATATTAAAAGTACTTTAGTTTTCCTTACATTTCTGGGCCATTTATATTTCTTCCCAGAAGCACCTGCATTCCAGTTCCAGAAATGTGGAACAAAAAGGTATGACAATGACGCAGCTAGAATTTGCCACATGTTCGCCTGAGCCAGGCACTCCCCCTCGGAGCTTGGAAAGCTGCTCTACCTGAATTCCAGCTCTTTTCCTTTTTGATTTTTTCTTTTTTAAAAATAAATTTATAAATTATAAATAAAAATTATAAATTTATTTATTTATTTATTTATTTATTTATTTTGAGAGAGAGAGAGAGAGAGAGTGTGTGTGTGTGTGTGAGCAAGTGTGAAAATGGCACAAGGGCAGAGAGGGAGAGAGAACATTCCAGGCAGGCTCCACACGGCCAGCACAGAGCCCATAGTGGGGCTTGAACTCATGAATCATGAGATCATGACCTGAACTGAAGTTAGATCTTAACCAGCTGAGCCACCCAGGCACCCCTGTAAATGTATTTAAACATAGCACTGGCGCACCGAGGGGGGTGTGACCTATAAGCCAAGAGGAATTAGAGCTCACGCCATCTCCTGACTTCTTAACCTACAATGCGGACCAGGCATAAATGGGAAGCCACACTCTGGTCAATGCTGAAGGAGCAACGGAAGCTCTACCTGAACGTTACCCACATATTTATAGTTCCAGGAACCAGCAGACCCACACGGTCTATGTGTAATGGTGGACGCTTCCTGGATTGGGGCAATGGCCTTTTTTTTTTTTTTTAGAAAGGGGAGCCTTCAGAGGTGAACAACTAAATCAGCCCTTCTTCCGCTGAGCTAACTAGACCCCCAGAGCCAGCCCTCTGGCTCCACATATACTGCCAAGATGTCCAGATTTGCTGTCAGCTCCATGCATTAGAGATATTATTTCATTTAATCCTCCAACAGCCTTATGAGGTGTTCTCTGTTATTATTTTCATTTTACAGATGAGCAAATAAAGCCAGACAGAAATTAAAGAAACCAGTTTTACAGCCATCAACTAGCACCGAGAGATCAGGGACTTGAGTCTAGTGCTCATGTTCTTATACTTGGCCTCTGTGATATACATGGCCTCTTAAAACACTGGATTTTAAAACAAAACAAAACAACCTTCCCCTAAAAGCCCCCCAAAACACCACTGGATTTCAGTAAATCATGCCAGTGCATATAGATCCTATCTAATGAATTCCTTCTAAATGTGTGTGCATTTGTATCTTTTATCACAGTCTGCATGTGTGCCCTGCCTAGGCATCGTGTTGAACACACACAAATGGTTCAGTAACACCTCCACTGGGCATGAAAACTAAAGCTATCAACATCACTCATCATCAGGGAAATGACCATCGAAACCACGAGATACCACCTCACACCTATCAGAATGGCTAAAATGAAAAACTCAGGGAACAACAGATGTTGGCAAGGATGTAGAGAAAAGGGAACCCTCTTGCAAACTGGTGTAGCCACTCTGGGAAACAGTATGAAGGTTCCTGGAAAAATTAAAACTAGAACTACCCTAGGACCCAGCAAGTGCACTACTAAGAATTTATCCAAAGGATACAAAAATGCTGATTCGAAGGGGCACATGCACCCCAGTGTTCACAGCAGTGCCTTCAACAATAGCCAAATTATAGAAAGAGCCCAAATGTCCATCGACTGATGAATGGACTATGATGTGGTATATACATACAATGCGATATTACTCGGTGATCAATAAGAATGAAATCTTGCCATTTGCCACAGTGTGGATGGAACTAAAATGTATTATGCGAAACACAATAGGTCAGTCAGGGAAAGACAGATGTCATATGACTTCACTCGTGAAATTTAAGAAACAAAAGAGATGAACGTAGGAGAAGGAAAGGAAAAATAACGTAAAAACAGAGAGGGAGGCAAACCATAAGAGACTCTTAAATACAGAGAATAAACTGAAGGTTGCTGGAGGGGAGGTGGGCAGGGGGCTGGGCTAAGTGGGGGGTGGGCATTAAGGAGGGCACTGGTTGGGATGAGCACTGAGTGTCCTATGTAAGTGATGAATCACTGGGTTCTCCTTCTTAAACCAATACCACATCGTATGTTAGCTAAATATTCTTTTTTATTCATTTTGTTAATGCTTATTTATTTTTAAGAGAAAGAGAAAGAGACAAGAGGGTGAGCAGGAGAGGGGCAGAGAGAGAGGGAGACACAGAACTGCCAGCACAGAGCCCAACTGTGAGATCAAGACCTGAGACGAAGTTGGACGCTTAAGCGACTGAGCCACCCAGGTGCCCCTAAATGAATAAATCTTGACAAGAAGAGAAATATTTGGGGGAGTCCACATGGGCTGAAGTGAGAGAACACCCAACAGCACCTTGAATCCACATGAAGAAATGAGAACCTGGTAAATCTAACTACACTGGCAAATACAAACTGCGGTATCAATGGGTTTTGCGTTTCTAATTATTTCCCCTATCTCATCTCAAACATACTGCATAAAGCAATGATTATACATCTTTGTTAATGGGCACACAGGGCAGAAACATGTAATTTGTATGACAATAATAGAACAAAGGACACTGCTTCTATATAGAAGCAATGTTTTTGTGTGATATTGAAATTAAATTGGTATTAATCCAGGAAAAAAGAAAGAAAGAAACCAAGACTACAATTAACCAAAGCCCTTTCGCTCTGTGCTCTCTGACTGGGAGAAGAGAGACTTTAAAGAAGGAGCCGGAAGGAATCCTTAAAGGGTCCGGCAAGCCAACAGCTCAGCATATTGTAAGAAAAGAGTATTTTCAGCACCTGGCTCCAAGTAGGCATTCAATAAACCCTTGCTGACTGGGTGGAAGTAAACAGATTGTCATGACTGACGCAACATGGGAACTAATTGCAAAACCTATTCGGAGAACAACTTGAGGAAGCAAAGCAAAACTTACACGGCCAACGAGAAAGCCCTTCCATGGTATGAGAGTATCTCGGTGTCTCGGCTGGAAGGCAGCTGAGGAGAACATTGTTAAGTGCGGACAGTGTGCGAGCAGAAGCCAAATGGAATTTCTTCCACTTCATAATTTTTGAAACTGTTTATATAGTGGGTGTATTAAATGCTGGGGAAATTGTTTTTGAGTCTTTGCAAGAGAGTTCCTGCCTTTACTCTCCACATCAGTCTATGTGCATCGGTAATGCGATTGCAACTTAAAACAACTTCATCATGACCGCATCTCCTACCGTTCTTATTTTGGCATGAAAATAACATCGAAGATTATATTCTTGGAAATTGTACCGTTGCAAGATGAAATCAAATAGTTAAGCTTCAGGGGAGGGGAGAAAAATGGACCCAGGCAGGGGTTTAACAAATGCTAATGCTGAGCTTGTGTTCCTGGGAAGAGACTGTGGTCTTTTCAATTTTCAATTGAAATGCAGCCCTCTGAGATCCTTCTGGTGTTCAGGAAGTCAAATTGTCTTATTAAATTGTGCAGAAATTGACAGATTCCAAACAAATAGAGAGCGTAATCATTGGAGAGTGCATCATAATCTGGCAATATGGAAATTACAAATTATAATATTTTCCCTTGGAGTAAATGAAATATGCAAAAGCCAAACTGCCTAATACAATAGAGTTTGTGTAATCCCTGGGTAGCTGCTGTTAGCAGGCCGTTTTATCACAATTGCGTACTTCTCCGTTAATAATGAATGCGCAGAATTGGGTTTAAAACGAATTATAAAAATTTGTAAAGTTCAGTTTTTACATAAAGCGCCATCAGGAAATATCAAAACGCCCTGGCAACCAATGGCATAAATCTTTTGAAATGTCTGTGCACTTTCCTGAACACTGCTTTTATTTATTTATTTATTTATTTATTTATTTATTTATTTTTACTGTAATGCTAACTCTTCTTTATGTCAGGGAATTTTTCTCATCTGTCATCAGCCTCTTACCGTGCCCAGTAATCTTGGTCCTAAAGAAACAGAAAATTTTAACGCTACAAATATTTTTACAATCTTGATGTTATCTTAATAAGATTGTGCCTCCTAGTGCTTATATGTGTTGGATATGGTATGGAAATCCAACACCAGTAGTGATGATAATATTAATTCATTTTATTCAACAACACTTTGGTGAGTGCTCTCTACTTAGAAAACCGGGAGCTCAGTGTTATGAGGGGTATAGGAAGCACAGCACTTAGATCTGCCTTTCAGGGGTTTACACCTGTTTAAAGACCAGATGGAATCCATTTTTAACATTCATCTCGTTCTTGTTCTTAAAACACCCACCACAAGATCAAGGTCTTCAGTCAACTCCTAATTATTCAAAAAGCTTCCTCATCTTCCCATCTTCTAAGACCTCGCCTTATTAATTTCACTGCTTACCAATTTCTCTCATCAATTTCCTTTGTGAAGGGACACAAAGAAGGGAAAACTCACACCAATAAGGATGTGAGAAGTCTGATCAAAGATCTGTAGGAAAATGTCTGAATCTTGGGGGTGTTGTTGACTACCTTCCTAGGCTCCTCTTTCATGAGTAACCTGGGGTTGCCAAGTTCAGCGCAAGGGCGTGCATCTCAAGTTTACCAGGTATTTGGTGTATACAAGCTTTCTTCGTTTATTTTTGTCTTGCATCTTCTGGTACCATCTTATTAGTGTTTCCTACAGAGCCTGGTGTAAGTCTTAATTTCTCTCTATATGTAGTGGGAACTTTTGCTTTTCAGCTACCCATTTTCTAACGAAAATGGATCACATCATATTTATAAAAATGGAAATGTCAGCCCAAGAGAAGTTTCCGAAAGGTGGAGGCAGGCAAGACATTGAGGCTGACGTGCTATATACCAGAGGCAGTGGTGCTGAAAGACCCGGGTGAGCCATGTGGCCCTGTCCTTGTAGGCAAATAAGTCTATAATTCCCCAAGAGGCGGTAAGTGTGCCTACAGTACGAGTGATCCTCTGACATTGCCTTCAGAAGTAGTTATGAGCCACAGTGACAAAGGCTCCAGCATCAGAGAGACCCCAGATATGAAACCAGTACTTGACTAATAACCGAGGGGACTTCATGTGCCTTCTGACTGAGGCAGAGCCTGCTACCAGCAAGGACTGATGGCCAGCAGAGTGACGGAGTTTTATAGGAACAGCACACTTAGGGCAGATTCTATCCGGACATTCCATAGATGTCTTCTATACTCAATCTTTGTAATGCATAAAATGCATGAGAATGGGAAACTGCCTTTGGATGGATGCAAGGTATATAAAAGCGAATGTTCAATTAATTGGAAGGGGAGTCTTTGCTAAGTTTTTGGTGGATTATGCCCAATGAAATTTATGCAAATGGATAGAAGGAATAAACCAAAATATAGTAAAGCATGGACTTCTGAAAGGTGCTAGAGAAAGTAATTCAGAAATCGTTTATCAGGGACTCCTGATAAATTGTTTAAAAATTTTCTTTTTATTAATTTTTGAGAGACAGAGAGAGACAGAGCACAAGCAGGCAAGGGGCAGAGAGCGAGAGGGAGACACAGAATCCAAAGCAGGGTTCAGGTTCAGAGCTGTCAGCACAGAGCCTGAGATGGGGCTCAAACCCACAAACCATGAGATCATGACCTGAGCCAAAGTCGGACACTCAACCAACTGAGCCTCCCAGGCGCCCTAGGGACTTCTTGTTTAAACTCAACATAGTAGACATCTACTTTCCCATTGTACACTGTGTGAAAAGTGCAAGATACTTGTTCTCAACAACCAACGTGTTCCAATGACAAAGTCAGTGCATTAACAGAACAAATGACCCAGGTTACGAGATCTGGAGATGACCCACATTGGGGCATGTGGGAGGCCGCTGGGCCAGGAAAGTCGTCTGGGGGAGGCAGAGCCTGGGTGGGAGGTTAGAATGTGGAGGATGGGTGGCTCAGGGGTGCAGGCCAGCCCATCTGTTAGGACTAGTGAGGGATAACGCGTGAACTCCCAGAGTAACACTACCGGCTAAGTATATCGGCGAAGCCCCCACGTAGTGTCGGTGGAGCTGCGTGGGGAAGCGATCTGGCTGACAGTGGGAACATGATTGGAAACTCCTAAAAGAGCCACTGAAACAATCCTCGAACTCAGGACTGGTACTTTTCTGTGGTATCTTTCTTGGCTATCAAAATGTCACCGTGTCAAGTTTTCTCGAATTAATGCCACTTATGGCCAAGCATCCAGCATCATTCGTGTGGTGCCCCTTTCGTTCAGTGTACCCTTGTCTGTTGAGTTGGTTTCCCTACTGACCTGTAAACTCCCAGAGGCCACAAGCCATGCCTGTTCTCTCCTCTCTGCATCTCTGACCGGGTGTCAGAGCTGCGCGTTACCACCTTGGTGGCCCAGCCTCTCTGTCCGGTCTGCAGATCACCTGGGAAACTCTAACCACTCACACATGTTTTGAGCAGCACAGAAGAGATAGCGAGTCTCCAGTCTTCCCTGAGTGCCTTGCCAAGCCTGTGCCCACAGGACCCCAGCAGTGCTCACCAAGGACAAGGCTCTGACGGCCTGGTCCCTCTGGTTCGAAGTCTTTGATGCAGTTTAAATGGAGGGACTCACTACCGCTCATTTAATTACCCTGCCATTTTAACTGAATGCTCTTTGACTTAATTTTATCTCAATGAGTATAAAGCGTCGAGAGACTCTCCCATAAACATGGAGTTGCCTCTGACAGCTTCTGGGAAGGCGCCCCGGGGGAGGACGTGGTGATTTACAGCGCACTAACAGCACTGCAGAACAGCTTTGGCACCAGAAGTTTCTAGGGCTTAATTACTGCCTTTGAAACTTAAGCCAGAGTTAGGCGCTGAGCAGTACCCAGCAGAGGAGGGGAAGAAAGGGCATGATTGTATAGCAAACAAAAGGCTTGTAAGATGATGTTGGTGTTATTCTTTCCCATTATCCTGTAAAGGCACCAGTTTAAATAATCTGTCGCTCTCTCGATGGCTAATATTTTCCATTCTTTCTGTGGCCTGTATTATTCACACAAAGAGACCTGAGCCCTTCGAATCCAACTGAAGTATACAATACAGAAGGTATTGTAAGACTTTTACTTATGCCTTAAAAAAAAAAAAAAAAAAAGAACACCTGGAATTTCCTATTCTTTTCAAACAGTGCCTGGCTGAGATATAAAACAAGATATAAAAACTCCAGTAGTATTAGAAGAATGTTCACATACTTTTAATTCCATAGACCACCCATTCCTCCCTTCCCCTCCCATATAACTGTTTAAAATGTGCTCTATTTTTAGGTGAATCCCAAAACAAAACACATAAACCCATAAATAATGCTGACTTGCTAGCTGTTTTAAGATATAACAATTTAATAATTTGACTCTTGTAGATAATGCTGCTGTGAGTAATGGAAACAGCCAAAGCACCCATCGACTGATGGATGGATACAGAAGAGATGGTGTATGTATGTGTATGTATGTATGTATGGTGTATATATGGTAGTATGGTAGAATATATATGGTAGTCTGATAGAATGCTTCTCAGCCATTAGAAAGAATGAAATCTTGTCATTTGCAATGACATGAATAGAGCTAGAGTATTATGCTAACTGAAATAACTTGCTTAGAGAAAGACAAATACCATATGATGTCACTCATATGTAGAATTTAATAAACAAAACAAAAGAGCAAAGGGGAAAAAATAAAAAGAGAGAGAGGCAAATCAAGAAGCAGACTCTTAACTATAGAAAACAAACTGCTGGCTACGAGAGGAGAGGTGGGGGGAGGGATGGCTCGATAAGGTGACAGGATGAAGGAGCGCAGTTGTCGTGATGGGCACCCGGTGAATCATTATATTGTACACCTGAAACTAACATTATCCAATAGTTAACTAACTGGAATTTAAATAAAAGCTTAAGTAAAAAAAAGAAACAGTAGTTTAAATATAAAGCGTTTCTCCCTTCCCCTTTTTTTTGAAATAGGAAATCGCCTTTCTTTAAGAACGGCTGGATGACACCCCCCAAAATTCTTCATTTAATGGGGAAAGGCAGCCCCTCATGTTCCCTCCTGTGCTCTGTTGGTTGTGCTTTAAGAACTTAGCAGCTTTGAGCCCGAGGGCAATATTCTGGGAACTAGCCACAGATTGCCCAGGGTCCTTAGGAGAGGCGTCAACTTCCCATGTGAGCGTGAGCTGAATGTCGAAGAGGTCTAGAAATTCTGAAATTTACTTTCAGCAACCAAACTAAGCACCTGGGGCCATCTCTGGGATTCCGGAGCCAGCCCGGTGGAAAACAGAGCTCTAGAGGAGGAAGGGGTGATTCACCCCTTTCCACCTGCCGTATCTCATTTCCTAGGAATCCCAGCCCCAGTGTCAGCCTCTGGCTGATTGTATGTAGTTCCCCAGGTCAGAGCTCCCTCTGTATCTTCGTGCAAGTTGTTTCCACTGCCTTCTGTCTGCCTGCCTACTGGAGAACAGCTCAAACATCACCTTCCCTGGGATGAGACCTTACTGACCTCCCAGCTAGCTGCAGACACCTCCGTCTCTTGCTACCTCATCATCTCTCTGCTCGCATGAAACTCTATTCTGCTTCCCTCCCCACAGAGAGTGAATTCTAGAGACCACGAACGATGTTATGGCCTCACAACCTAGCGCAAGTAGCTGCTCAACGAGTCTTTCCTTACAAGCAGATATCCCAGTCAATACCACCTGCCATCATTCTGCATGTAGAACATCAGCTTTCTGGCATCGCAGGGCTACACCTGTCAGAAAACACACAAGTCACTGTACAGCGCAGAACTTGCAGGTAGATAGCTGGTGACCTGGAATATCCTACCTTCCCAGAAGATAAAAATAGGGAGGATTTGGGTGTGTTTAAGAAAGACCCATCCCCATGGATGTTAATGTTATGTTATGTTCATGTGACACAAAACGGATCGCAGTGAAATAATAACATGGTTGGCCAAGTCACTGCCAAGAAGGACAGTCCCTGAAAGGGGCTTTGAAAGAGGAGAAGAAATGTATTTAACAGAAGGGACCGCACTGTGCTACAAGCCTCCTCAGCAGATTAAATGTGTGAGTCACATGGCCTTAAGGGGCTGGTTGTCCGTTATCCCTCCGAGTTCTCTGATCCCTGTAACACAGTGTCATTACATGCTCTAGGATTTATGTCAAACGTGCCACGAGCCAAAAATTGTTCTGGGAGATTGCGAAATAGAAGAGTAAACTCCTGAGTATAAATAGCAGGAATGATATTTGCTTTCTACACTGTGCGTGTGTGTGTGTGTGTGTGTGTGTGTGTGTGTGTGCACGCGTGCGCGTGTGTGTTTGACAAAATAGTTTTTCTAAAGCCTTGGTATCTGTGTGTGTATGTGTGTGTGTGTGTGTTTAGGAATTCACTTTGTGACGGAAAGACTCAGGGAAATCATTGAGATCACTTGAGTCTATGTTTATAGCCCATCAGAAGCACAGTAGTGAGAGGAACAGGGTCCAGGCACAGTCAGGCAGTGGGGCCCCTGCCTGGTGCTGTCAGTACTGGCTGACCTTGGGAATGACTCATCACCTCTCTGGATGAGTTCTGCCCTCTCCAGAATGAAGAGTTTAAACTAGATGATCTCCTTCCAGTTCTAAAATCCATTAATATGATGTATCTTCATAGTAGTGTTTGTAACACTGTTAGACAGCATTTGGGTTTTACCCTCTCACTTTGATTACGAAAGTGTCGGTGGTTAGTAAATAGTAAGTTACTGACTTTTTTTTTGTACATCTGGTTTTTTTAAGTTTATTTATTTACTTTGAGAGAGAAAAAGAGCATGAACAGCAGAGGGCAGAAAGAGAGGGAGAGGGAGAGAGAGCCCAGCAGGCTCTGTACTCTCATCATGGATCCTGATGCAGGGCTCAAGCTCAGGAACGCTGAGATCACGCCCCAGAAGTCAGATGCTTAACCAGCTGAGCCACCCCAGTGCCCGTAAGTTAGTAGCGTTAGGAAATGAGATCTCTTCCCTAGATGTATTTACATGTAATCCCATAGATGAGGAAATGAGGAAGGAGACTGGACATTGAAAAAGGTGAGCCAAACGCTCACTGTTCTACCTCCTTTGTGGCTGAGAGATACGGGGGCTTTAGTGCACTGAACAATCTCTACCCCGTGGAAAATCTTCTGTGGGGGACTTTTAGGAAGTACCATCTTTAGGGCACTGAACCACTTCCCTCCCCCCCCCCATTATGTTCGGAACCAGTGTTAGCAAAATAATATCAAGATGCAAATGGTTCTAGTTTTCGCAGGGCTGTGTGTTCTTGGCCATCAGTTAGAAAGTGAATGGTGTGAAGCCCATTGTGACTTTGCTCTATCTTTTATGTGTTTGAACGTATCTGTGGCCACAGATTGGAAATCACTGAATGAGCGGCACCATCAGTATGGAAGCACAGAGGTTTATTTGTCACTATCAAAGGACTGAGCTGTGAAAAGGGAAGGCAACATTACACTTACGTTTCATAGATGAGCAAATGGATGAAATAAGGACATGTATTTTACTGTAAAGTGAATTGATGGGGTAAGGGGCAGGGTTAGGATTTCTGACTATCGAATCCCATCTTTATCCCTAAAAACATAAAACCCCTCGTCAGACCTGGGCTCATCACTCTGTGAGTACACGTACTCTGAGCTACACATCCTAGGCTTTATTGGAAGGAATTTTAGTTTCAGTGGGAAAACTGAGTGATTGGAAATAGGTTTTTACAAACTTTTATTGTTCTAGAGTAAACAGAGATAATCGGTCTTAAAAGCTCTTTTTGTAAGCCCTGAGCTCAATTATAGGGTAGCTATAATTCCAGAACTCTCTGAACTGCACCTACAAATTATTCTCTGCACACATCTTTAACTTTAACAGCCATTCATTAGTCGAAGAGACCTTTGCTTTTATATGAATCCAGTTTAGTAGGTATAGAAAAAGGGATTCATTCTACACAGCTGTTACTTTATTGAAACACTTCCATTCTTCTTTTAAATTACACTCTGACCTTTTGAAAAATGGGACTGAAATTTCAAAAGTTTATTGGCTAGTCTCTGAAAAGCTATTACCCTGTTTTTGCTTCTTGATTTATAACGTGGTTCTTATTATGATATGTAGATAGTCACACCTTCAAAGGAGATCTGCTATAAATAAACACTGCACACGTGATACCTTCAAGAGAAAGGTCAACCAAATTCTCTGTGATGCCATCATGTCAGGCAAGGGAAGGCCACCAAAGGGACCCAGAGGGTTTTTACTCCACAGGACAGTGCCAGAGGGGGCGACAGCCTGAACGAGATCCCTCCAACATGGATCAGGAGTAATTTTAACTACAGGAGTAATGATCCTCGGATTCTAAAGAGTTCTCAGGCTGACACGGAAAGAATATTATCATAAAATGCCAAAGTGTAGGGTACAGATGTGATACCCAGAGGAAGGGGCAAGATCCATGTTAACTGGGGTCCTCAGGGTCAGGGCGACTGTCAGTGGCATCGAAGGCTGGGTAAGGAAGGAGCCAACAGGAAGAGGTTAACAAGCAGCCCTGATGTCTTTCCCACGGGCGTGGTGGGTGAGCCAGGGACCAGCAGTCCTCAAAGCCTTCCTGTCTAAAAGACATCTTTACATGCCACTTCTTTTTTTTTTTTTTTAAGTTAATTTTATTTATTTTGAGAGAGAGAGAGAGCACAAGCTGGGGAGGGGCAGGGAGAAGGAGAGACAGAATCCCAAGCAGGCTCCTTGTCATCGGCATAGAACCCAATGTGGGGCTCGAACCCACACACTGAGAGATCATGACCTGAGCTCAGATCAAGCGTCAGATGCTTAACCAACTGAGCCACCCAGGTGCCCCTACATGCCACTTCATTAACCTCTTTAGCACAGACGCGCACCTGGAATTTCATAGATGAGCAGCAGTGGCATCCAGGACAAGCTGGTGGCCCAACAGACAGGGGGCGAGGAAGGCTCTCCCAATGTGGCGAGTACAGAGGGAGCGTGTACGGAGGTCATTAGAATATGGAAAAAATATTTTAATGCTGTTATTCCAACACGATAGGAAAGAAATTCATCTTTGGGGCCTGCATCCTACAAGTTTACATTTGGTGTGCAAGTCAGATGGTCATGCGGCATGACAGTCTCTGAGTCATGGCCGCTCAATTTCAAGCAGGAGCTCAGTAGAGGCTCGGTTCCGCCTTGGCTTGCTTTTTGCATATTGGAGGGTCATCAGCTGATGTGTGCCCGGGGAAGGGCTTTAATGGATTTCATCGTTTTAAATAATAGTGTATGTAACATCCTTTGTGAGAAGGTAAGGAGGGACCGTGCATACCTTTTCTACAACCCAGAGGTTTGCTTCTTTGTGGTAGTGTTAAAACAGTTGTGAACAGAAAGATGAATTGCACATTTTTTCCCTTTTGCAAAAAGACAAGAGCTTCAAACTGTTGACCTTCCCTTTGATGAAAAGTGGCTGTCAGAGGGTGCCACCTAGCAGTAATAAATGCACTTAATCTGTCCTCTTGTGGTAAATGTAACTTAGTGGTGGGGGGGAAATAACGGCTTTTTGAAAGAATCTTATGCTATGGAGAGAGCATTTTGAAAATGGATCTTGGGAAATGTTTCTGTCATTATGTGACTTTTTCGAAGAAAGTAGTTTAAATGAATCGCTTAGAGAGATCTTTCATACTTAGAAAACTTGGGAACAATTTTCTAGCCAGCTCAGAAAATTTTAAATGAAAGAGTTTCAGGGCTCTTTGAACCCATATGTTAAAAATCTAAAAAATGAAGCACATTCTGATTAATAAATGAAAACATCTGGAAAGAGAGGTGTTTATTAGCCGCGTTTCAACCAGCATTTGGATGCTCGAAGGGACTGAAAAGCAAGGATTCTGAGCACAGCCAGGGACTTCCTCCACCTGGGTCATGACGGCCATTCAAACACCATGGATATATTGGCTGAATTTAGACACAGACCTGTAGACAGCTAAATCACGAAGCGCTGAACCCAAATCTTCAAAAATGGTGTCATATATTCAATCATATTAGGCTTCCAAAGATACTAGTAATAATTGCTCTTAGTAGAAACACAATTAAAATTTTAGTTCCTCTTTCAAATTTCTATCTGTATGTATTTTGTAACATGGAATATTTACATGTCAATCATATATTTACATGAGACAATATACACGTAATATATATATGAGCATAGTATTTCATGTATATGCACATATTTTATAAACAACTTACATATGTGAGTAGATATGATTTAAAAGTAAAGTATATATATATACACACACACACAGAGAAAGAGAGAGAGAGATGGAGAGAAAGAAAAAGAGATGGAGAGAGAGAAAGAGAGAGAGACTACTTGCTCAAAACCATGTTTCCCCTAAGTTTAGAGACCATGGGTACAGAGAAAATAATATTCATGCCAAAGCCAGGAGACCCAAGTCCTCCTCAAGGCTCTGCAGTTAAAATATACACCTTGTTCAGGTTGGGGCTGCACTGGATCGAGAGCCATGCTACCTACAGGATTCCTCGAGGCCGGGGAAATGGGCTTAGGTGTGTTGATGGCCCAGCGTATGGCAAAACAGACCCTCCGTAACCCATGGTGGCCATTATCAGGTACACTAGAGATGGCCTCGCCCACCATTTAATCATGTAGGTGAGGAAGGGAGGGGATGGGGGGATGAGTGGTGGAGGCGCCCTGCTGACCCCCACCTGTGAGCTCTTTGGGGACCTTGTGTTAGTTTTCACAATAACTTCTGATGGGTAATTTCTTACACCAATATTCCCCACTGAGGGTCACCTAGTCTTTCACAGAGGAAGGCTATGAGATCTGTGTGCAAACTTACTCTATGTCAGTTACTCTTATCTCCATGGTCTTCAGAGCGAGATGCCACCACATTGTTATTTCTTGATTTTACTTTCTTCTGCCCACTGCCTTGGGTTCTCAGTGTCAGGAACCTTCCAGAAGAACAAAGAATGGGACCCCAGAAGTTCTCTCAGGCTTCAAAGCATATCAGAAGCTGGGAAGAGAGTGGAATGTGTGTTACTGATCAGAAAGAGGTGGGGGCTCAAGGTTAAGACTGGTCTAAATCAGTGATTCTGAACTTTGTGGTGTCTTTTGTCCCTCTGAGAATCTGATGAAGTTATATGGATCATGTCCCTAGAAAATGCATGGATGAATGTGCATAAATGCATGGATGAATGTGCATAAATTTTTATTTAGGATTCCAGGAAATCATGCAGTCTCTGGAGTCTGCCTGCCTAACTCTTTAAGTTCTTGCTGTAGTACTCTGTGCATTTATAAATACCCAGAGTGGGAAATTCCTTTCATGAGGTTTGACTATTCATACCCTCATCCCAGGATTCCCCATTTATACACCTGTTCCCCTTTTAATTTGGTTCAGTGGCATTGGCGATGCAATCAAATATGATTGAAATATGTTCTTATTTCCTAACTTGGATCAGCTAAACCCACCAACACTTGGCCAAGAGGTTCCAAACGTATATGGTGCTCACATAAATGCTTTCATTCCTTTATTTCTCCCTTCTGCAATCTTTAAAACCGTTTTTGAAGAATCTTGCGATTCTTTAAAAATGTTTCCCCCTTGAAATCTTGCACTTTGACTTCTGAGAGATGTGTGGTATTGAATGTTTTTTTAAACTCATGGGGGGGATTTAACATGCATTCACTGCATATGAGACACCATCCTGGGAGCTTCTATGGGATCATATCAGTATTTCTTGTGAAGTCACTATTAGGTTCCGTGTTACTGCTTTTATTGCAGAGATGAAGAAAGGAAGTCTCAGAGAAGATAATCATGGAGGAATGAATGAGGTGCCCAAACTCCCAGATCACAATTTGAGCGTTGCTCGGTCAGCATGGGATTTCAGACGTAGTTTGAACTTCCTGGTTGAGTTTCTCCATCGGTGAACTGTGTGTAACTGTCTGCCACCAACTTTTGTATGTAGATCATTCACAGACCGAGTGATCTGAGGGCAGAGCTTCAGACGTGGTGATACCATATGTTACCTGATACAGGTCTACGTTTTATTTATTAGTCAGCAAAATTTGTTTTCCAGTCCTCTCAACCTCCGACTGAAGTTTTAGGTGTGATGACTTGACAGGAGCAAATGTTTCCTTCCCCGAGGAAGTCTAATGCAAACCAGATCTCAAAGCAAGTCATGGAAAAGTCATTGTAGTTCCAAATCCAAAGAAAGAAAGAAACATGAAAAATCCATTTATAGAAGGGTCCGCCAGTTTATTTGGAAACCTGAGATGGCTGTGTAATCTGTCTGGGATACTGTCAGCTAACAGCATAAAACCCTCAAAATTGCTCTGTTATTGGCCAGCAGAGCCAAGTGAGGACATGATGGTTTGAGCAGGAAACAAGTCTTGATTGCAAACGTATGCATGCGATTATTAGTCACTTGCTTATTGATTTTGAAGATACTATGTGTGCATGTGCAATTGTTTAGCCGTTCATGGTGAGGAGTCTGGAGCTTGGAGCAGAGACTAAGTTAATGTCAATTCCTTGGTCTTCTCTGCTAGATGAAGGTAATGTGCTGAGAGATGGTGTTGGCAGCAAGGCCCCCGTGCTCTTAAAGTACTTGTGCGTTATAATAACATGACAGACAGGGGAGGAGCCTGTGGCAAGGTAGTATCAAGTGGAATAAAATCTGACCCAGTGAGGGGAGCCTGGGTGGCTCAGTTGGTTAAGCATCCGACTTTGGCTTAGGTCACGATCTCACAGCTTGTGGGTTCGAGCCCCGCATCGGGCTCTGTGCTGATGGCTCAGAGCCTGGAACTTGCTTCGGATTCTGTGTCTCCCTCTCTCTCTACCCCTCCCCTGTTCATACTCTCTCTCAAAAATAAATAAACATTAACATTAAAAAAAATCTGACCCAGTGAATAAATATAAGTATGTGTTGATGTCAAATGGTACCATTTTGAGACATATAAATGGCAGAACAATTAATGTCCTGGAATAACAGATTTTAAAGATAGAGGAAAGTGATTACCTTCCCCTACAAAGCAGTCCATTCATGGAAGGGTCCCATTCTTGGTATTTGAAAGAAAGAATGAAATGATCTGTCTGTGTAACTTTCCAATCTCTGTTAGACCAAATCATGAACCATAGCAGGGGTGTGTTTGGAGGGTGGCTGAATTTGAAGCCCACATTTAGATAGACACTTCACAGAATTTCCAGTGTCAAACTGGAGGCAGATACCTTTTTCTTCCTTATTCTCACAGAGCCAAATGCTTGTCTACAAGGGGCAGCAGATGTGTGATTCAGTTACAAAAATGACCTCCTCGAGGAGGCATTGTTTTATATACAGTGTGATCTGGTTGTGAAAAGAAAGGATTGGAGTTCCATCAGGTGGTTGATGAAGTCATCAAAATTGCAACCTGATTCAAAAAGCTCTTTCATTTATTTAATTTTTGTTTATTTCTTTTGAGAGAGAGATAGAGAGAGAGACACAGAGAGAGAATCCCAAGCAGGCTGTATGCTGTCAGCACAGACCCCAACACAGGGCTTGATCTCACGAATTGCAAGATCATGACCTGAGCTGAGACCAAGTGTCAGATGCTTAACCAACTGAGCCCCCTAGGCGGCCCTCAAAAAGGTTAAATCTTTGCCTATTTATAAAGCTATGTGAGAAATAGAGACTTTCCTCAACACTCTACTACCCTCATGATGCCCGTGTTGAGAAAGTATCAGTACTACCTGATCAAATGTCTCCATTGGACATTATTTTAACAGCCCACTTTTAATAATAATCTGCTACTTGTTACAAATTTCACTGCTCTAGTAGGTGATACTTTTCTCCATCTGGGAAATTAAATATTGGTCAATGACTTCCTGCCCTGCTTAAAATCTTTTGATAGCTTCCCATAGATGTTGGAAGAGATGGAGAGTTGGCCAGTAGGGCTTCCCCAGCCCCATTTTCTCCTATGTTTATTTTACCCTGCCATAATGGCTTTGTTACGACTTTCTTGAATGTACCACGTTCCTGCCACAGAGACTTTGCACATACCATTCTGTGTGGAACATTTACTCTTAGCTTTCTTTACATAGTCTCTATGCTTCCTTTGGATCTCAGCTCAAAGGACACTTTTCCAGGTTGGCTTGGCAACTTGATTATTTGCACTAGACTAAGTTATATAAGAGAACAGATTGTGACTAGCACATGTAATGGTGTAATAAATATTTGTCGAAAGAATGAATGAATGAATCAGTGAATGAATGAAGTAAAAATAAATGTGACCTGGCCAAGCACACGTTTTACTAAGGAAACTGAATACAGTGGATTAAAGAGCACATGAAATGTAGATGATCCCATGAACAAATAATTTAGGGCACAAAGATATTGGAAACAGCTTCCCTTATTGGAAACTGGTTATCTCCTGACCTGGAAATGCTTATTTACTATTAATAATTGTGGTTCAGGATGACACCTCCATCATTGTGCTTGTGACTTTTGTTCCTCCTCATGCAGATCAGCCTCACATCTTCTTCCAAGGCCAGTGTCATTTGTTTTTCACAAAAGTCTCTGGGACCCTCATTCTTCATGAATAAGGCACCTCATACCTTCCAAGCTCTTCCCATCCACTGAACTGAGACTACACTGGTCCATTGAGAAGAACATAGTCCTGAGGCAAGAAGAACTAGGTTTGGATGCTGAGCTTTGTTAGTTAGTTCTTTCCTCTGTATTTGCTTTTCTGCATTTATAAAGTGGTACTTTATTAAATAGCTATTGGTGCAGTAATGCTATGTAACAAACAGCCCCCAAGCAAATATTTTTCTTCCTTATGGGTCTGTGGTTTGGCCAGGGTTAGGGGAATTTCCACTGGGCTTGGCCCAGAGCTGCATGTTGAGTCCAGACCTTTTCTGCATGTGTCATATTGGAACCTTGGTTGAGGGGCAGGAGATATTAGCCATGCTTTCCTCTCAGTGGACAATAGGGCTATAGAAAAGCAGAGGAAATACCACTGCTTCTATGGCCTCAGCCTGGAAATGGCACACAGTCATGACCAGTGCCAAATGGGGAGTATGTACAGGATTCAGTGGAGCCCCGAGGAGGAACAGCCAATATGACCTGGAGGGTTGGGGGTGGGGGTGGGGGGATGCAAGGTTGTCCAAAGGAAGCAATGGCTAAGCAGAGACAGCAATGTTTAGCAGTGGGGCTCATATCCTGTGCAGACCCAGCTGTTACAATGAAGAGGTCTGGAAGCACTGAAGAGAGTTGAGGAAGAAAAGTCAATCAGCAAAGGACTCAGAAGGAGCAGCTGGGAAGGTAGGAGTGAAACTGAGGTAGTATGGTGTCCTGGAAGCCAGGGGAAGAAAGCATTTCTTGGGAGAGGGAGTGACAGCTGTGTCATATGCTACTGACAGGCCACATAAGGTAATAGGCCAGTGGATTCAGGAACATGGAGGTCATTAGTGATAAGCAGTTACATTTGGTTGACTAAAAATCTTAGCTCATGTCAGAAAATAATTCTGAATGTAATGAATTAATTTTGAGGCCCATTTTGTCTGATAATTAACAATGAACACTGTTTATGAACTATCAAAAATTATATATATAATTTTATAGTAGGGAGGACATGAGCAATTGAAAACAATCTAATCTACCACAGAACCCTGCACATATGTAGGAGGATCAGATAGGAAGCCTGTGAATGGGTTAAAACATATGTTTTATTGCTACCATGAGTAATACCTACACTTATATTTCCTCTAGTGAAGGTCTGAAATATTCATTAGCCCTTTTGCTTATTGATCTGTGTAATTCATTATATATTCTTGATGCTAATCCTTACCAGTTATTTATTTTGCATGTATTTTCTTGCAGTATGTTGTCTTTTGAACTTTGTTTATGGTGTCTTATCTTTTTTTCCTTTGAATATAATTTACCTTTTCTTTCTGTTACCTTAAGATTTTTCTGTTTATCACTGGTTTTGATTAAGTTGATTTTGATGTGCCTTAATCCACTTTTCTTCACATCCCCTGCCCCCCTAGGAATCCTTGAGCTTCTTGGATTTGTGTATTTATAATTGTCATCAAATTTGGAAAAAAATTAATCATTCCTTCAAATACTTTTTTCCTATTCTCGCTTTCTCTCCTCCCCTTTGGGAATTCCAATTACATGTATAGTTTCTACTTAAAGTTGTCTTACAACTCACTGAAGCTCTTTTTATTTTTTTTCTTATTTCTTTCTGAGTTTCATTTTAGATAATTTCTATTACTATGTCTTCAAGTTCATTGATCTTTTCTTTTGGAATATCTAATCTGATATTAATTCCCATTTAGATTACTATTCATCTCAGATATTACAGTTTTAATCTCTTGTGGTTTCACTTGAGTCTATTTTATATCTTGCATGTCCCTAGTTACATTTTTGAACAAATGGAACACAATTACATAATTGTTTTACTGATTATTTACTGATCATTGTCTTCTGATTCTAATTTTTGTGTCAATTCTGGATTGTTTTTCATTTCTTTATTCCCACTTCTTTCATATGGGTTGTATTTTTCTCTTTTCTTTCATTCCTGGCAATTTTTGTTCAGATGCCAGTCATTCTGGGTTTTACTTTGTTGAGTGTTGGATATTTTTATATTTTAATAAATATTCTTGAATTTTTTTCTGGGATACAATGAAGCTACTAGGAAATAGTTTCATCAGCTTGATCTTTAAGATTTGTTTTAAGATTTGTCAGCTAGGATTGGAGCACTGTTTAATCTATAGCTAATGATTCTCTTCTGTTGAGATGCAACTCTTCTGAATGCTCTTCCCAATTATGAATTTTTCCAGTCTGGCTAGTGGGAACAGGCATTACTCCCAGCTTTGTCTGAGCATCAGATACTGTTCTTTCCTGACTTTCTACATGGTTCTTTCTTTAGAATTTTCCTCACATAGATGCTGCCTTAGTTTTCTAGTGTGGCATAACAAATTGCCATAAATGTAGAAGCCTAAAACAGCACGTATTTATTATCTCACAAATTCCGTAGGTCAGGAGTCCAGATATAAATCAGTGTGTCAGCTGGGGCTATAATCTTCATCTGACTTTTGGATTCTCTTTCAAGCACACAGATTGTTGGTAGAATTTATTTCTTTGTGGCTGTAAGACCTAGATCCCTGATTTCTAGCTGGCTCTCCACTAGGGGCCACTTGGAAGTGCTCCAGGCCACCATTCTCTCCTGTCAGTTTACAACACAGCTATTTACTTTCTTCTTTGAGGCCAGAAGGAGCACATCTCTTTGACTCCCTCTTCTTCTACCAGCTGGAGAAACTTCTCTGTTTTTAATAGGCTCATGTGACTAGATCAGACCCACCTACAAGGTATTCTTCATCTCTAAGGGTCAACTGCTTTGGAACTTTAATTATATTTACAAAATCCCTTCATAGCAGTACCTACATTTATGTTTGATTGAATATCCAGGAGATGGGAATCTTGCAGGGGCTATCTTTAGAATTCTGCCAGCCATATGTGCAGATTGAGACCTGATGAATATTCAAGGGGCTCATCTGTAGATCTCCAAAATTCTTCCTCATTGCAGCTCTCTCTCTTCTCCAGAACTCTTTCTCTTTTTGGTTTGGAATTCCTTTTGCTTCTTAGATCTGTAGGCATATAATTTTCATCAAATTTTGAACTCGGGCTAGATTGGTCTCCCTGGATTCTGAGCTCCGTGTCTTCCTCTCAGAAAGTCTGATGACCATGGCTTTGAGGCTCTTTCATGGCCAAAAGCTGGAGCAGTCATGAAACCCATTTTGTTTCCAGTCTTTCAGGAATTAACTCACCTTTACTGCCTGAATGACACTGGGTTGAGACTATTTCATGTATTTTAACCTCTTAATAATAGTTTCAGAGCTGGGGTGATAGGAAGGCAATCCCAATCACTCCATCTTGGCTGAAAATAAAATCACAAATTACTTTAAAAATATATCTCAGGGGCACCTGGATGGCTCATTTGATTAAGCGTCCAAATCTTGGATTTGGCTCACGTCATGATCTTATGGATTGTGAGATTGAGAGGTGGGTTTGGCTCCACGCCAGATAGCATGGGGCCTGCTTAGGATTCTCTCTCTCCTCCTCTCTCTCTCCCCCTCCTTGCATTCTCATTCTCTCTGTCTCTCTCTGTCTCTCAAAATAAGTAAATAAAAACTTAAAAAAAAAAAACAAAAAGAAAAAATTTCAAAGAGGACAGAAGGAAGCTTCAGGAGACATATGTCTATGGCCTTGATGGTGATGGTTTCATGTGCAGACATCACTGAGAGTGGGCCTTTTCCCTCATTTCTGAATGATAGTTGAGCAAAATTTCTAAGTTGAATTTATTTCCTCTTAGCTCTTGGAAAGTCATTTGGCTTCTATTTCTGCACATGAGAAGTCTGAATTATTTGGGGGTAGTGGTATAAGAAATAAAACTGTTTCACTGGTTTAACACAATAGAAATTTAATTCTTGGTCCTAGTCCAACATAGATTCCCAGCTATTTGATGGCTTTTTTCCCTCCATACAGTAATTTGGGGCTTTGGTTCTTTCCACCTTTTGGTTCCAACTAAGAGTCAAAATCTGCATTCAGGTGACAGAGGTGATAAAGCATTTAGAAAAACCCCAGCTTCTCCTTAAAAGTCTTAGTATTCAGTGGCTCCATAATGACCCTATTTAATCAGTGAGAAATGATCACATGGAAGCACACACATGCGCGTGCATGCACACACACGTCACCATCATCATCATCACCAACTCTAGTATAAAAGTTGGGCATGAATTTTTGTGGCTAGCTAGTCATCTGTGCTATATAGTCTAATTTTAATGCTTTTGTTAGTAACTTCACTTTTTTCTTAGTATATTTTAAGATGTTCTTTTCAGCACTGATGTGCTTTTTTACTACATTGTATTCTTTGTATGTAGAATATATTATTTATCTTTGTAATTCCATCTTCTATTCTGGCAAATAGTCAGTAATCATCTCTTCAAACATTTCTTCTTTGCTCTTCTGTTCTGTTCTCTTGGAATACCTATTTGACATACATTGGAGTCTGTCCATTGATCTTCCTCATTTTTTGCTGAATTTTCCAAACTTTTATATTGTTTTTTGAATGATTTCTTTAGCTACTGGTTCCCAAATTATAATTTTCTCTTTGACTGTATCCATGCTCGAATGTATCTATTTCTTTTCTTTAAAAAAATCAATTGTGTGTTTTACTTATGAAACTTCTACTTTCTTTCCCCATGGTTGCTGTACTATATTTCATTTCTGCTTGTTTTTGTCTTATTATTCTTGCTATATTTAGAGGAGGGTATTTCTTCATAAACATGCTTACTTTAATTTTCCACAAAATTAAATCCATTTGGAGAAAAATTATGTGGTAATTGTCAATTTCTGTCAGATGTTATTTTTCAGCATGGGACTTCTTAATTTTTTATAGAACTTGGGTTTGTGTGCTTATTTTAAGAAGCAGTTTGCTTTGCTTTGACCCATGTTCCCATTTCTGTCAGTCTCTGCCTGGCAGTTACATAGTTTTTCAGATTTGTGGTTTCCTCCCTATGTCTGCCATTGTCTCAGGGAGAAACTATATTTTATGATGCTATCTATGTAAGGACATTGATATTAGAGATATTTCAGGTCCAGTCATGAAGGGAACAAAGGTAACAGTTTCTTGCCTGAGAAGGTGTCTTTATGTTTCCTTTCCCTCCATTCTCAGTTTCTGGTCAAGCCATTGTCCCAGGTGTCATGGCACCAGTTGGCTGGTCACCTCCTGAAGTGGGGCGTTTCCTCCTTTTGTAAACTGAGGATAGTTTGTCTTAAGCTTTGAGCTGCAGGTGGCTCTTTGGCTTTGGGTCTCCCTCCAAGTCATGCAGTGTGTCATCTGGTCCTCCTTCCTCTGATGGAGCAGAGGTCTCTGCTTGGGTCTTGGGCTGTAAGAGCCCCCGGCTTACATCCTGCCTACTGCTTAATGTTTCCATTTCTTTTCTAATTCACAGAGAAATTCAGGTTTTTCCAAGCCTCTTTATGCATTTTTAAAATAAAAAAAAATTAAGTTTATTCATTTTTGAGAGAGAGACAGAGCATGAGCAGGACAGAGGCAGAGAGGGAGACACAGAATCTGAAGCAGGCTCCAGGCTCTGAGCTGTCAGCACAGAGTCCCACACATGGAGCTCAAACCCACAAACAGCGAGATCATGACCTGAGCCAAAGTCGGCTGCTCAATCACCTGAGTCCCCCAGGTGCCCCTATGCCTTTTTAAATTTTCAGTGTGTCTATTTACCGGTCAGCACTCTGACCAGTAATGTGTCCAGGCAGGACCTTGCTGTGTCCTTGAAGGCTGCAGGTGCCCATTGTTCTGAACCCCTGCTTGGCTATTCCTCACGGCCTGGTGAGTGATGGGCACCCTCCTTGGCTAAGCATTTGGAGCTCTTTACAGTAGAAGTTTAGCAAAACTTTTCGAATTTTTTCTAGCTCCAGTATGTGCCTTTTAAACCTGACAGTTTGGACTGAACTCACTGCTCCTAAAAACTGCATCATCCTTAAACTGTGTACACAGATCTTTCCTTCTGGAAGACACTGTGTGGTAGACTAAGGCTGACCCTTGAGCGCCACGGGTTTGAACTGGTGGGTCTATGTATTTACAGATATTTATAAATATAGTACAGTAGTGTAATGTATTAACTTTCTCTTATGATTTTCTCAATGTTTTCTTTTCTCTAGCCTATTTCATTGTAAGAATACAGTATAAATACATATAACACACAGAAGCAAGGGTGTTGTATGTCAGCAATGAAACCCGGGAATCTGCCCCCCAAACCAAGAGCACACTATACACACTGTATGTTAGCCAATCTGACAATAAATTATATTGAAAAACATGTGTTAATTAACTACTTATGTTACTGGCAAGGCTTCTGGGCAACAGTAGGCTATTAGTAATTAAGTTTGGGGGAGCCAAAATTATAAGTAGATTTCCCACCGAATAGGGGTTTGCAGCTCGGCACTGTTTGAGGGTCAACTGTATTGTTTGTTTAAAATACTTATGCCTCTACCAGACCCATCCCTAAAAGACCTTCTTGAATATTTCTCTCATCCATTGATACCAGGATGGTCACGTGCCTTGCTTTGGCTAATGAGACGTAAGCATAGTAGAGCATAAGTTTAAGAGCCACCGTAAGAGCCATAACACAAGTGAGAAGTAAGCCTTTGTGATCACAAGCCACTGAGACTGGAATGTTGTGACTATAGCGTTATTTACCTAAGATACTGACACACCCTCCATCAATGTCTTAGAACAGAAACCACAGGGCTTTAAACTTAGACTTGGGGCATCTGGGTGGCCCAGTCCATTGAGCGTCCAACTTTGGCTAAGTCATGATCTCACAGCACATGAGTTCGAGCCCCACATTAGGCTCACTGCATCAGCGCAGAACCGCCTTTGGATCCTCTGTCCCCACCCCTCCTCCAGCTCCCCTGCTCACGGTCTCTGTTTCAAAAATAAAAATGAAAATGTTTTAAAAAAATTAGACAGACTTGCATTCGAACCTTATTTGCACCCACAACATCTTTATAAAAGAAAATCCCTTAATCTGTTTCCACATTTGTGCAATGAAGACAAGCATATGGATTTTGCAAGATTATTGTGGGGATTGGCGATAGCGTAGGTACAGTATCTGTTGTAGGGAAGACACTGTGGCTGAGAAGGCCTTCAATTACAGTAGCTCTGATTATTATTAATCAGATAATAATCTTGCTAATATTAACATTTTTTTTTTTGTCGAAACACCACCCGGTTCCCTAAGGATTTGACACGAATTATGTCTCAAATATTTGTTCCTCTAGACAGAACAAATCAACACGCCCAGAAACATTCCCAGCGACATGCTTCCGGAAGTGCATCCCGGATGGTCAGTCATTTCCCACTGGGGATTGGCATAGGGCACTGTGCCCACTGCCCTCTAGAGGTGTTGGCTGGGAAGACCCACGACAGACATCTGGGCAGAGTTGGATTGCTGCAAGAAACAGCTGTTGCACCATGAAAACAGAAGCTATTATAAATATAAGAGTAATGAAAGCTACTCTTTATTGAGTGTTTGACATGCATCAGGTGGTCCACATAACTCATCGACTTGGACCCACCACGTTCGGCTCGAGATCTACCGTGTACTAATTTCACCATTGAGAAAAAGGAGGTGGAGAGGAGTTAAAGCACTTGGCCAGGGAAATGCAGCTGTTAGGAGGTGGGGCCTTCATTCGCGGATCCTCTGAAACCCCGTCGTAATCACTACATGGGATCAGCTCTCCCGGGCACACTCCAGCGCTCACAAAATCTGCTAGAAGACACTGCCAGCCCAGAATGAAAAACAAAACGTTGTTTGCCTCAAGTCTGTTCTCTCCTAAAAGATGATTCTTAGCACATGATTCTCCTAAAAGCCAGTGGGGAGTTTATGTTACAGAAACAAGGAGAAGCCATATGCTTTCATCCTAACAGAAGAAAAGTAACAATAGAACCAGACTTCCCTGGCGCAGGCTAAAGACCGTGTTTAGTAGACATCATCTTCTCTCAGGGCCAACATGGCTGCTCCTGTAGTTGTTCTGAAAGGCAAGCAGCCCTACTTCAGGAGCAGCTTCGAGGGACATCAGGATGTCCCTTGGCCATTCTGTTACAGAAATGATCCTAGCATTTCTGAAAGAAGCTAATGACTGAAGTTGCTATCAATGTTTGTGACTGAAAGACTGAAAGTTGGAAATTGGATTTTCCTCTTTTCTTGCTAATGCGCTCCTTTCTCAAGGTGCTGATGCCTGGAGTACAAAGGGAGATTGGTCATTCCTTTTCTGTGCCTTACATCCACTAACACCTGGACTGAATCTCCAGCAATGCCTCTGTGACAGGGGACAAACATGTGAAACCACAGAACTATTGTCAGAAAATGTGGCTTAGCGGGGGACACCTTCACAGCCTAAGAAGAAGAATCCGTCATTGTACAAACTGTGACGTGTTTTCAGCTGGGTGGATCCACATCGAGTTCATCTCACTCAGGAGCTGCAGGGACCCCCCAAAAAAGGACCCATCTTATTTGTTTATTTTTTTCCCCATGGCTTCAGTGGTGTTCTAAGGACAGGCAGTTGAACAGTTGGTGTCAGATGATTCCAGAAGAGTGGTCGAATGGTGCCACTGCTGTATTTTCTTTAGGTCTCCATGGCAAGGCCTTATTGGCCCTATTTGCACGTGGGAACTTGACGGACACAGGTAGTTCTTGCTCTGCTGCAAATGAAAATCCACAGTTGGGAAAGACAGAAAGTAGGCATAGCCCAAGCCGAATTCAGGATTCATGGCAGCACTGTGTGGAAGTGTTTCTCTCGGTGTGGACGGAGACGATTGAAGTCAGCCACGGGCCATCAGAACACTTCACCATTGCTGGCTCTTGCGACAAGGTGCGTGGTGAGAGCTTGGCCAGTCTTGCTGGCCGGCCTTCCCCATCCCTCCACTCTCAGGGCTCCTGGGAACCCCCCCCCTCCTGAGGATTCAGTCCCCCGGTTTGCTACAGGGCGATAAGGTGTACTGGTGACAACTTTGATAAGGTTCTAATCTGGAAGTTTTACAACTCAACTGAGATTAATGTGGCCCCATTTTCAGAAATGATAGTAGCTGACCATCCAGGTGATACAAGAAATGCTGGGAAGCAGTGATTTTCACAGCAGAGATTGGAGGAGTAAAGCAAGGGGCATCTCACAGCCATTGTGAAAGGCCATCTGGTCGGCGTCCAGTGGAACCAATGTGGATTCCTCTCAAGCTGCCGACTCCCCTGATAACTGCTAGGTTTCCTTGTCATCCTATGTGTGGTGGATGCATCGTGTGGGTGGTCGAAGCTTGTACGAGGCACCCCAATATCACCTTGTAATTTATGGCCAAATATCTACCCTTCATTTTCCCGTGTGGTTTTTAATTTCCTTAAACTTGCTAGTAGCGTCAAGTTGGCCTTGAAGAAAGAAAAGAACCCTGGACATTTTACAGAACGAAGTTGTGTTTTCTATGAGAGGTACATGATTTATTCAGTAGCCGCCAGGTACCCAGTGCTGGTCCAAATCTCTTCCAGCCCTGGCAGCATAGGAATTATTCATGTTCTCGAGTTTCTGCATAAGGAAACTGAGGCTCAAAAAGCCAAAATCATCTCTTCAAGGTTGGAGAGCTCAAAGTGACAAACCTAGTCTGTCTTCCTACAAAACCCACACGCTTCCTTCTGTGTACGAGTACCGACTGCCCTGTGCATTGGAAACAATTCTGAAATTTAAAAAAAAAGTAGAAGAAAAATCACTTTTCATCTCAGTGCATTTCAGGGGCCTCTTGGTCTGTTTCCTTCCATTCGTTTTGGGTTTTTTTCCCCTTGCATATTTTTTTCCTTCTTCGTTGTGCTGGCTTTGCTTTGGGCACGGGACCCTCATTGGCTGTGTGTGCCTGGAATAGGATAGAGGACCTAGCGGCTGCATGGACGACGTGGCCCGAGCATGTTCCCCGGAAGCCCTATAAACCTTGACTCATTTCAGCACAAGAACAACTGAATCATCCAAACACGTAGTTACGTGACAAATGCAAACCAGAGAGTGTTTGGATCGTGTGCTGCTGGTTAACTCTTGGTCCTTATATCTGACCTTTCTGAACTGCTCTGAGCGTCCTTTCTTGGTTTTCTCAGGTTCTGAGGTGAATGACCCTTTGGGAACCGAGAATGTAAGACTACTGTGTGATATAAAATATGCTTCAGGACGAAATACCAAAAGGCAAAAGTAGGCTTCATCCGGGCATGTCCGAGAACCCGCATAACCTGTGTCTTCCCTGAGCATGCTTGTGTGGGATCCTAAGTGTGGGGCCGTGGGTCTGTTGCAGCTCACAACAGATTTCACTGTGTGCAGCCAAACAAGGAAGGGAAATAGGAGTTTATCAGGAAGCTCAATTCCTTCTGTTTAAGAAATTGCTCTTTACTCCCTGATTAAATGCTTCGGTCTTATGAGATGATGGGGTTTTGCTTATAATGTCTTCGTGTAACCAAAATAGAAAGCAGGCAGTCCAATGACAGTATCGCAATATAAACTGCTACTCTCTGGTGACATTCGAAAGCCTGGGGACCGGCCGCCATGGCTCTGGTGAGCTCTCCGCCGACACAAGGCCTGGAAGGGTCGAGACCCAACCTCAGGATGGGGTCCGGAGCTGCGATGACCATACCAATAGCTGGCAGAGGAGAGAGTCCTTGCTGTGTGTCGGGCACCATTCTGAGTGCCTTATGTACATTAGCTCATTGAATCCCAACAGAGTCCTGTGATGTGGGTGCTAAGAAGCTGCTTCGTCCTGTTCCAAAAGAAGAGACTGATGCACTGAGATCTAGAACCCTGAGTTTCCTGCCCTCTACTAACAATTCTACGACCTATTCTAGTTTTCAGTAGAATTCCACAGCTGATGACCGAAACTCCATCTAGACGATAACGTGTGACAACAAATGTTTTCTATTTCCTGTGTGTCAGTGGCTGGTCCTCATTATTATTGACTAAGTTTTTATCCCGGTTTTATTCTACTTGATTTAGGTGACAGGGGCTGTACCTGTTCTTCGGAAATAGCTCACTGGGTCATCTCTAGGCTCACAGCCCAGCCACACAGTCCACACAGAGATTCACGTGGCAAGCCCCAGGATTTGTATACGTCATGCTCAAGTGGAGAGATGGGGCCCGTTCATTTCCTTCCCCATCCCGGTTACTTGTTGCAAGTCAATTTCCCTGTGTGGAAATTAGTCTCCATATTTATTTAGAACCTGACAGGCTGCTATCCTGTTCAGAAATCCACAAAGGGACAAAGGGGGCTCAGCGTCTCATCTGTTGAATGAGAATCGGAGCCAGCTCTCTTCAGAGTCAAGGTGGCGTTTACTGTCTTCGGGGTACAACAACAGTCTGCCTCTTCTCCAAACGGTGGCCGTGGCCTTGAGTTCTGGGAACTGCCTCGTGCTGGGTCACACCCTCTGGAGTAATTTTGCTACTGTTTTCTTTAGAATAAATCCACAGCTCATGTCACTTGCCTGGGATCTTTGCTCTGTATCGAACAGGCACCACAAATAAAATGCAAATCTGTCTGTTCAGAAGAGGTTGACTCCCTCCGGTTAAATTTAAGGCATCGATGGTGTTCGACGGAAGACAGTTTCTCAGTCTATAGATTTTCATGTGATTGTGAATAATTCATTTACTGTTCAATCCTTAGTGCTCAAAGTTCTTTACAGGGACAGTTCAACAAGAATAAACATTATAGCACCATATGTTCTGAATTTTTAAAAATGCTCTGCTCCATTTTCCCCCAAAGTGCTCTGAACTTCAAAAGCCATTCTTCTCGATATTGGCCTCTGCAGTTACAGGAACAGTCAAAAGCCAAGAAAAGTATATATAGTTTTTCATTAAGAAAGGGATTCAGGTTAAGGGTGGTGCTGTACTTGCTTATACCCTTGGACTGATTATATAAAGTATAATCCCTTCCGTTGATGGAGGATTTATGGCTGTCGATAATTGTACTAAGCACTTTGACCATCTTTATCTCCTTTGATCCTATAAATTCTCCGTGAGATGAGAAAATGCCATCGGGAGATGTTAAGTCCCTTGTCCAAGGTCACACAGCTAAATGGTGAGTGAACCTTGGAATGAATCAGAACCCTTGATCTTATCCACTTCACTGAACTGCATTTCTACAGGAACTAGGATGGCTTAACATCTCGTATTTTCAATTCCTGAATTTAAGAGACTCTTCTCCTCCCTTGCAAATTAGATCTTTTTCCTTCTAGAAACTACCCTCTTGCTAACAAGGCAAGGGCCTTGACTTGCAGCCCACTAACACCTACTAGAGTCGCCTGTCTGTTGCTTGTGTCTCCGTGTTTTGCCCATTAGGAGAGGTTTCTGTGGGAACGAGCTCTGAAAAAGACCCTCGCTGCAAACCCTGTGTGGAATTTTCTCCCCCAACATGCTACAGGTGTGCGGTCCCTAAGAAAAAGTCATGCTGGCTAGGTGTGATATCATCCCCTGAGCCCACATCTCAGGTCCCTTCAGGACGAGCAGATGAGTATACAAATTAATACTCAGGGTTTGTGTTTTTGGAATTCACGGTGGTCGACTTTTTTCCTTTGTAAGCCTGAGGTTGAGATCTGCATTGTTGGATGGAAGGTCTTAATACAGCTTTGCCTTCAGACGCAGATTCCTCAAAGTATCTTATTGTGAGAGTGAAGGTCATCCTATGCATTATGGGACCCTCAAATTATGTCTGAGAATGCCTGTAACCTGAGGGGCTCCCAGGCACCTAGATGAGAGCGTTCTCCATTGTACTGAAGGTAACTGAGACCCGAAATCCCTCTTCAAGGAATGCAGAGCCAGGACACGTAAGCTCAAAGGAATATCCTCAACTCAGAAACCTCTCCATTTCCCAAATAAAGGAACCGGGCCAAGGCATAAGTGACTTGCCCTTGGCTAGAAGAAGTATTGTGTGTGTCAGAGAGAGGTCTAGCATCTAGGTGTTCTAACTCCTAGGCCGGTAGCAACACTTAACCACTGCCACCATCTCCACCCCACAGCGGAGCGTTACTAGGAGGATTCATTCATTCATTCATTCATTCATTCACTCATTCATTCATATTTTATTATCCACAAGTTAACCCAAGTCAGAAAACCTAGAAAGCCAGCTCTGTTCTCCATTACTCCATATATCCTGCTACTAAATATTGACAATTCTATATCCTATACATTCCTCAGCTTAATCCCTGACCATCATCTCTGCCATTATCTTATTTCAGACCTTAATACCTTCTAACCAGGCCAGAAACAGCCTATTCTACAGATGACGTTTCTTTATTACTCAACAAAATGCACAGGGAGGCATCTCTGTGCTAGGCAAGCGCCAAGCACTGGGGGCTCATGGTGAGCAACACTCATGTCCTCCACACAGGTGCCGACAATCCCGTGGGGGAGAGAGATGCCTTCAATACCGTGAGTTGAGAGGCTCTTTGGAACCAAGCACAGGATGGAGATGTGAGGGAGATCAGAATCTCGGGTGATCAGAAGGGGCTTCCCAGAGAAGAGGGTGGCTAATGAGATGAGAATGACAAACGGTCCTGAGCAAGGTGGTGGCAGAGAGGGTGTAAAGGGTGCTCCAGCAGAGAGAGAAACAGCCTGTACGCAGGCCAGGGGGTCGGAGAGGAAATGGCACATGAGACTGTAGGGTGTGGAAGGAAAGACGTGAGGAAGAGCAGAAGAAGGAAGTCGGTGTCACCACCTAAATCTTCCTTAATGCCACAAGCTAAGGAGAGAAAAATCTTTTCAAATTCTTTAGTGGGGAAGACTGGATTACTCTTTTAGGACAGAAGAAGCTGATTCTGGTTTAGGAATCAATGTGATGCCGGCTTCATAGAATGAGTCCAGAAGTTTTCCTTCCATTTCTATTTTTTGGAATAGCTTGAGAAGAATGGGTATTGATTCTGAATTAAATGTCTGGTAGAATTCCCCAGGGAAGCCATCTGGCCCAGGACTCTTATTTGTGGGCAATAATTGATAACTAATCCAATTTCTTCACTAGTTACGGGTCTTTTCACATTTTCTCTCTCTTCCTGTTTGAATTTTGGTAGGATGTGTGTTTAGGAATTTGTCCATTTCTTCTAGGTTGTCCAGTTTGTTGGCATATTATTTTTCTTGTATTCCCTGATAACTGCTTGTATTTCTGAAGGGTTGCTGGTAATTAAATCCATTTTCATTCGTGATTTTGTCATTTGGGTGCTCTCTCTTTTCTTCTTGAGAAGCCTGGCTAGAGGTTTATCAATTTTGTTTATTTTTTTCAAAAAAACAACTCTTGGTTTTGTTGATCTGAACCAGAGCTCAAGGAGAATCTGTTGGGGAAAGTGGGAGCCAGAGACCACTGGGGGCAGGTGCTGTTACCGCCCAGGGGTTTCCTGATATGTGCCCGGAAGTGAACTGGTTCCGCCTCATGGAAACGTGGCCGCACTGTTTGGAGATGTGTTCTGCTGTCGATCCTGCTGATACCTGATAGAGACATTAAACCGAGCATACTTGAGTATGTTTTCTTCTCTGTCTTTATTTATTTATTTTTTTAGAGAAACACTCAAGCTCAACATTTTGGTTAGCATTATTGTCTTCACAGCCCAGCTCAAGAGATGCCACTGTGATAAGTAGATTCAGTTATATTTCAGACCACTGGCCCTGTTTTCTAAGGTTGCCATCACAGACCCCCACACCGTGGGCGTCCCCAAGAGCAGAAGCCCATTGGCTCTCAGCTGTGGAGGCTGGAAGTGGGAGAAGTGGACAGGGATGGTTCCTCTCCTCCTGAGGCTTGGAGAGAGTCTGCCCCAGGCCTCTCTCCTGTTTCTGGTGGTCTGCTGGCCATCTTTGGAGTTCTGGGGCTTGGAGATACATCACCTCTGCCTTCATCCTTTCATGACATTTATCCTGGTGTCCATCCCTGTGTCTAAATGTCCCTTTTCATGAGGACACCAGTCACGTTGGATTAGGGCCCACCAGATGACTTCGTTTTAACTTGGTCACCTCTATGAAGACCCTATTTCCAAATAAGGTTTCATTCATTTGGATTTCAACATATCATTTTTAGGGGACACAGATCCATCCCAGTATTGCCCAAGTCTGCCTGTGAGTCTTTCCTCAAATTCAGCCTAGATAATGGAACAAGCCAGAAGTGGAATATGAGAGTAAAGGAATGCATACTTGTGGCAAGAGGACCAGTGATTAGGGATGGTAGTCTGGTGGTGTTCCAACTTCACTTTTGGCAGCTTAGACTCAAAGGAAAAGGTATCAGAAACCCCAGTACATGTAACTGTCATGCTTCTGCATGAAACTCGGTGTGGCCTTGGTGGGAAGAGAAGGTGGGCTGAGCTTCCTTGCTGCCCAGAATCCCCCTGACCCCACAGTGACCTTCAGAGGCACTCTTGAGCAGTGGAAAGAGCACTCATTGGAGAGATTTCCCAAGGCTCATTCCTCAAGTTCAAAGTCAGAACATCCCTTAAGGGGCCTGCCCACTGGAATGCCAGTTACCAGCAATCCCAGGGGGGCTGGCTTTAGGCAAACTCCAGGAAACACAAATAATCTGGTCAAAAAAAAAAAAAAAATCAGCAGGGAGAAACAAAGAAAAAAGAAAAGACATTTGAAATAAAGCACGATTTTTCTCCGTATTTATTCTTTGTTTCAAGTACACACAGATGAACCTTCTTCAAGTGGAATTTCCTTGCATCCTGAGAAATGTGTTCAAGACCCGCATAGATAGTTTCTATGTCCTTTTGATAAGTGGGTGATAAAGTGAGGCCAGAAACATCTCAAAAATGGGCAACTTCATTAAATTTAAGTTCAACACCCACAGAATGGAGACCAATGACATGCTAAGCAAAAAAAAAAAAATAGAGGGATCTCCTATCCCAAAGCATTTCACACTCTTTTGGACAGTGAGTACTGATTATAATTGTCCTAGGGCCCACCTGCAGCCTGATGTCCACTAAATATTCCTTAGAGCCTTGATGAATTATGACAAGACTGTTTTCAGCTTCCTATACAGAGGCTGCAAAATCTCTAGTGCACCATTCCCTCTACCCCACCTGATGATATTACCTCGCTGATGAAAAGGAAGGAGCACAGAAGAGTTATGCATTCACACTCTTACATGTCACAGCACCGTGGATATTAGCCAACACAGGGATGGAAAGACTCTCAAATGAGTATGATTCAGTATAAATGCAGCCTTCATCTGGACATCAGTCTTTACACTAAAAATGCTGTCTACTTTTTAATGGGAAATTCTAGGGGAATCAGAGCCTTTATTGATGTGGTAAAGCCTGAAATGGGATATTTCCTCACATTCATTATCTACCTTCTCGGGAACCTGGTCTCATTTGGGCTTTTCTGCTCCTGCAACTTTATTATGACAGCTGGCTGCAAAATAAAAACATTGCCGACGAGGAGTCTTCTGACTTGGATTCCTACAGAAATGTGGTTCAGACGCAGAGACCAATCTGGGGAAAACTGTGGTTACAAAACCGATTAGTCACAATGTTCATATTGAAGCCCACGCTTTTCCTCTTGGATTTTACCTGTTGAATACAAACTGGGATCCTGTCCAGCAAGGCGCCCTTTCCATCCCTGCAGAGAACATGGACGGAGTCTGTCTGTAACTCTTCAGATGAGTTAATTCCCATCAAGCTAGAAAGTACTGAGCTCTGCTTCTTTGCTGAGCACAGGCTTTGATGCTGGAAGGTAGAGAAAAGGTAGGAAAAAAAAAACCCACTGGATTGGAAGAAGCTGGCCTGAGGGTTAGAAAGACAGAAAGGGGGTTTGGGTGAGTATTTGCTGACTTTGCATTTTCTCTCTAAGATGGGCTTCTGCCGCACGTCCTCACCTCGTGCAAAGGGTCAGACACCGCAGAGAAATACGAGGGCGGAAGTTAGCCCGTGGGAAGAACCTGTCTCACTCCTCTTCATGCTTTCGGATCTTAGGAAAAGCCACATGGCCCTCTGCCGTCTGCAAGTCAGAGACCCGGAAAGCTGTCATTTGGTCCAAGTCTGAAGGCTCGGGAAGCAAGAGCAATGATGTCCAGGCTCCAGAAGAGAGAACTAATCAGCCTTCCTCCATCGTTTTGTCCTATTCAAGCCCTCAACGGATTAGGTGGGGCCCACACACACTGCGGACGGTGGTCTTCCTTCAGGTTGCAGATTCAAATGATAATGTCGTCTGGAAATATCCTCACAGACACACCCAGATATAATGCTTTACCAGCCCCATGGGCATCCCATCGGATGTGGCAAGTTAATACATACAATTAACGGTCACAGCTCTGGAGCGGAGGAAGCCCTGAGACGGAGGAGGGGATGAGTATAGGAGGAAAAAGAGACAGAGGAGAGGGTATAAGGGTGGGGGAGGAGCCCAGGCCCCCAGTTACCAGCCCACCTCTCAGCAAAGGCACGGCCTGGGCACCCCCTGGCCAGTCGGCCTGGTTGTGTAGTTCTGGGAAGAGATTGAGAACCTGTGCTTGGAACATTCCTGGGGTAATGCCCAGGCATGCCAGGCTCAGAACTGTCCCTTCAGAGGCTGAGATAAATACCCTTTCTGAAGAAGGGAACGGAAAATGTGTAAGTTCCTACTGGGTCCTGACTCCAGCCTCAGTCCGTGAGGTGGCAAAACCCAGGCTTCCCTTCCCCGAGGCTGATGTAGAAATTAACCTGTCAGCTTAACGACTTCCCTGCACTTAAACTCTCTCAAATAGAATCACAAACAAGTATTATTATTTTTTTATTTTTACGTCTTATTGAAAACACTTATTTGAATACTTCAATGCCTTCACGTTTAAAATACGGTCTTCCATAGTTGATAGCACCATAGGGTATAATTGAAATTTGCTGAGAGAGTAGAATTTAAGTGTTTTCACCAAAAATAAAAGGGAGGGCAAGATGTGAGGTGATAAGTGTGTTCATTAACCCAGTGGGGATGGGGAGTTCTTTGACCGTGTATATGCAGCAAACTGTCACGTTGGGCATTCATATCTTACAATTTTCTTTTCAGTTATACTTCTAAAAAAACTGGGGGGAAAAAAAGCCTCAAGCCATTGAAAAAAAAAGGCAGGCTTCCTAGTACTTGGTCCAGTAAACTTGAAACTGACTGTCTGCATTACAGAGGGTCATAGAGTAGACCTTGAACTTTCTGTAAACCGTACCATTAGGAGGAAACAAATTGAATCGTGATTAAATTGAAAATATAACAAATTATATTTGTCTAATTTTTGTTTAATTAATTAATTAGTTAATTAATGTATTAGTCCTCATTCTCTAGAGAAATACAACCACTAGAATACATATATATATGTATATACATATATATGTATATATAAAACATATATATGTATATATAAAACATATATATCTATATATAAAACATATATATATACACATATATATGTATATATATATATATATTATGAAGCTGTGGAAACTTCCCAAAATTAAAATCTGATGGGGTGGCTGCCAGATTAGAGATGCAGGAAGAAGTAGTTTGAGCCCAAAGTTCATTTGCTGGAGATCCAGGAAGAGCTGCTGCTGTAGATGAAGTCCAAAGGCCTTGAGCTGGAGAATTCCTTTTTGCTCAGGGAAGGTCAGCTTTTGTGCTACTTGGACCTGCTACTGATTAGGCGAAGCCCACCCACACCAGGGAAAGCATCTGCTTCACTCAGAGTCCACCAGTTTTAATGTAATCTCATCCAAAAACACATTCATAAAGATGCCCCAAGTGATGTTTTCCGGAATATCTTTGCATTGTGGCCTGGCCCAGTTGACCTAAAATTCACCATCCCAGGAAATCAGAGTGTTGGAAGCGTGCTTTTATTCACTTGGTGTATTTACTTTGGTCAGACTGTTTCTTTCCAAACTACACCTTAGGTCTTATCTTACATGGGGATGGGTGTGGGCTGCACGGAGATTTGCTGGAACATGGGCTACTCGTGACAACAGGGAAATGTAGTTGGTAAGACGATCTTGGCGAAATGAAAGAAGCCAAGGTTGAGCCACTCAATTCCCTCCTTAGCGGCCGTGTTTAAGATGCCGGGAACGTGAGCTAGCGTACCGGGTTTGGAACATGCAAAGTGACCCTTTCCAATGCAGACAGAAACAGAAAGGACCCTGGGTCTCCCATAGAAGCCTTATGGGCTCTTACTCTGTGGCTTCCACGAAATGGATGCAACAATCTATTCCGGGGAATTCCATTAAGAATCTGCTTTTATTGCCTTATTTTCACTATATAAGCCTTTATCTATGACAAATCAATAGGCAGATGAATGCAGTCTCCCCTTCTCTGTCTCTCTGTTTAGAGCTTGAGGAAACCTCCCCAACGTTTCTCTGGTCTTAATTGGCATCCCTATAGATGACCCATTTATGGACCAACCTCCACTCTCTTGGTTGCTGGGACCGATGGCACTGTGCACCCCACAATGTGACCAGACCTGGTTATGTGCGAGATCAGCTCTAAAGCATCAACACGCAGTTCGGGGGGTGGAATGCAAGATCACTTCATGTAGCCGGAAGTCCGAAAGGAATTCACGTACAGAGGGAATGAATTGCAATTTTGCCACCTGTCACTGGTCTGGACTAGAAGAGGTCTGACATCGGTCATGCAATATTTTTGCAAACAAGTGGCTAAATTAGATTTCCCGTGCCTCTTGTGACCCACTTTTTTTCATTTCAAACAGACATGCCCTCATGCACGAGTATGTACATGTGCGGGCACATCCATCAATCTGTACGTATGTTTACAGTTTATTTTTCCTAGATGCCCTGTCTGTCCCACCCAAACATCTTCTTGTACATCGCACACCTATGAGGTTTCATGGGCAAAAAGAAAAATAACAGTCAATGCTTTTCCCTGGATGCTGGCAGTGTTAATAAAGGTTGGCATTTACTGAGGGCTTCCTGTGTCCTGCGCTAAGTTTCACACACAATCTCTCACTTCATTGTTGCAGACAGAACTACAGAATAGGTACTATGATCTCACATTCTCTATCAGCAGTTCTCCAGAGAGTATCTCAACTTCCTCATTTTGATCTTGGGTGCGTCGACTTACTTATTATTTTCTTTTACTTAATTGTGAAACAGAATGTCTTTCTCCTTCCTGATACTTTTCTCCCTCACCTTCCAGTCCTCATATCTTATTTACTCCATTCTACATTTTAAACAATCATGGATTGTGGACAGAGGGTTCCATATTTTTTCCCCTAAAAATTGGAGGGACAACATTTGCTGAAACATGTAGGTTGTAAAAATTCTGAGGTCTAGTTATATTCAAAAATATCCATCCAGCCTTATCAAATTGAAATTTGTTTGCAAATAATATTTCGACGCTGCCTGGTTCATGGCTTGTTGATTCTTAGAAGATAGTAAAAATGATTGGTTTTGCCTGAAAATGAGTATTTGATTTTAATGCCTACTAGAATTTTCTAGGGTAGTTTTTTTTGAGGCTTTCAAATTTGTTGCTCATCCTTAGTTATCAAAGCCAGCTAATGTTTTCCAGCCCCTGAGTGATTATGGGAAGACCAAAAAGAGCTAAGGATTGGGGCACCTGGGTGGCTCAGTAGGTTAAGCCTCCAACTCTATTTTGGGTCAGATCATGATCTCATGGTTTATGAGTTTGAGTCCTGCGTTGGACTCTGTGCTGACAGTTCAGAGACTGCTGGCGATTTTCTCTCTTCCTCTCTCTATGCCCCTCCCCAGCTCACATGTATGGGTGCTCGTCTCTCTCCCTCTCTCTCTCTTTCTCTCTCTCTCAATAAACAAAACTTAAGAAACAAAACAAAAAAGTTAAGGACTCAGGGATTCCCACCCCTTTATAGGATGAACCCATTTATAAAGGACAGTGTGGAGGCCTGAGAGTGATACCAGGTAGATTAAGTAAGAGTCTCTGGGAAGCTTCCTCTCAGATGTAAGCCACACCAGTGAACTCAGACAGAAGTGAAATATTTGTCTGTACCTGTCTGAGACATGGGGACAGGTTAGCTCTGGCAAAGAGCACAATACGCTTTCTGGACATTATCTCATGGTCTCATGGATGGTGTTGGACATTATTTCCATTTATCAAGAGGATGAACCAGGTACATGAAGGCAAAATGGTGTATGTTAGGGCATTGGTGTCTAGCATCCAGTAACAAAACCAGCCCCTAACTTGGAAGGATTCTTCTAGGAGTTCAGGTAAAGCAGTGGCTGTGTATTTATTATTTAGGGGAAAATTCACTTTTGGGTTTTCTTTGTTAATAGATATAAACTAAGAGTTAATGGTGGATCTATGAATGTGGTCTCCCTGAGTATCAAGAACATTTACAAGAGCTTGAGGGCCTCCAATTACAATTATATTGTGAAATAAATGGGCAAATCCATAATACCCAGTCTTTTAAATACTTCTACACCTGCAGCTACTAGGAGCTGCCATTTCCTGAGTGTTTTCTATGCTAACATTGATAGAGGCACTTACTCATTGATACCAAGAAAATATATTAATATAGACTCTTCAAAATAAAGTAAGAGCAACTGGGATTCCAAGAATCTCTCATGCCTTGTGCATGCTGGTTATTTTGCCCTGCAGACCCTCCCTTCATCTCCACATGTTGAAATCCTATCATTCTTTCAAGGTTCATCCCTGAAACCATTTGCTCCAGTGAAAACTTTTCAGGTGATCTCCTCCTTCCCTGAATGCCAACAGCATTTATGCCTCTCAGGTCACATTGTTGTATTTGTCTTGCTTCCCCTTCTAGAATGTAAGCTTCTAGGTGATATGTATATTCGGGCTATTTTGTGTTCCTTGACACAATATGCCATGGATAGAGTCAGTACATGTGGTACAATAAGAAATACATGCTTATGGTCTCTGCCTCCAGGTACTGATATAGAGTTCCTAAATCTCTGGTAATTTCCTGGGTGGTAGGAATCTTTTGTTCTGAGAAGATTCTTGGTGGGCTCCTAGATAGTGTCAGAATACAGGTAGGTCACCGGAAAGACCAAGCCATGATTAGAAACTTGCAACTTTCAGGAGCACCTGAGTAACTCAGCCAGTTAAGAGTCTGACTTCAGCTCAGGTCATGATCTCACATTCTTGAGTTTGAGCCCCGTGTCACGCTCTGTGCTGACCGCTCAGAGCCTGGAGCCTGCTTCAGATTCTCTGTCCACCTCTCTTTCTGCTCCTCCCCCACTCGTGCTGGGTCTCTCAGTCTCTCAAAAATAAATAAACATTAAGAGTTTTTAATAAAAAAAAAGAAGCTTGCAACTTTTAGAACCATTCCCATCCTCCTGGAAGGGGAGAGGGGCTGGACTTTGAGTTAATAATCAATCACATGTATGGGATGCAGTCTTCATAAAAATCCATAAACCATGGCATCTGAGAGCTTCCAGCTGGGTGAGCAGACGGAGGTTTTGGGGTGCTGGTGTACCTGACTGGGGCACGGGAACTCCACTCCCTCCCCTCTATCTTGCCCTACACATCACTTCCACTGGTTGTTCCTGAGTTGTATCCTTTATAAAAAACAAAACAAAACAGAACAGTAGATGTTAAGTGTTTCCTTGAGTTGTGTGAGCTCTTCTAGCATATGATCAAACACAAAGAGGGGGTTCTCAAGGACCCCTGATTCATTCAATCATAAGTACAAGAGGCCAGGACTTATAAGTGGTGTCAGAAGTGGGAGACGCTCTTGTAGGACTGAGCCCTTAACCTGTAGGGCTGTGCCAACTGCGGCTAGATGGTGTCTGAATTGAATGGTGGTGTCTGGAGAGTCCGTGGATTGGTAGATTTGGGATAAAAAGACACAAGTTCGGTGTCAGACGTGTTCTGCAGTTGAGAAAAACAAGTGTTTTCATTGAGCACACAATACCTATCTGTTGACTTAGCAAAAGCGAATCTGTGTTGGAAGGGAACACAGGTTTCAGGTAGCCTGGCTTTCTACTCAGTGTGGAGATGACATTTGGCATCTCAGAGGAGATGGAGATGATGAGATGTTCTCTTCTTCCTTCGGGAGTTAGCACTGGCAGGAGGCTGGGGGCTCCTGTGTTTCCTGTGCAGCATCTCTCGCACCCACACAGGTTTATGTCATCATTTCTCACTGGAGGATGCACACAGAGGTAACATGGGCCAGGATCTTTACCAAAAAAAAAAATGCTCACATTTTCTCCACTTTTTGCTTCTTCTCCATGGAATGGAAAGAGAGGACTCTGAAGTGCTGGTGGCCACTGGGGTAAGATGCAAGGGCCCGGGATCCTGAGTCATGGCGTGAAAGAGAGGACTCACTGACCAGGAGCAAAATGGCATCAGGCCATTTTGTGAGCAAGAAAGACACTGTGTTTGTGTGAAGCCATTGAAATTTCAGGGGTTGTTTGTGAAAGCAGTAGCATTATCCTAACTTTATCAATTACTTCTTTTGACAGACCATTTACTGTTCCGGCTCTAATTACTATGACAACCTTATTTCCTGTCTCAGCTCAGGCTTCTATAACTGACCCCCTAGACTGGTGGCTTAAACAACAAACAGTTCTCTCTCACAGTTCTGAAGAGAACGCTCTTCCTGCTTTGTAGATGGATGGCTGTCTTTGTGTTGTGTTCTCACAGGGCAAATAGCAGAGCAAGAAGCAAGCTGTCTGGAGTCTCCGATAAGGGTGCTGATGCCATCATGAGGGCCCCGCCCTCAGGACCCAGTCACTTCCCCAAAGGCCCCACCTCCTAATACCATCACTTGGGGATTGGGGTTTCAACATGCGAGCTGTGGAAGGACACCCACATGCAGTCTGTGATGATTCATTTTATGTGTCCACTTGACTGGGCAAAGAGATGCCCCTATAGCTGGTAATACATTATTTCTGGGGGGAAAAAATGAGCATTTGAATTGGTGGACTAAGTAAAGAAGACCTACCACCACCAGTGTGAGTGAGTATCATCCAATTCCTTGAGGATCCGAATACAACAAAAAGGTAGAGGAGGGTGGGTTCTGTCTCTCTTCTTGAGCCGGGACGTCCATCTTCTGCTGCCCTCAGACACACCGGGGTGCCTGGTTCTTGAGCTTTCAGACTCCAGGACTAAGACTTAGACTTACACCTGGTTCTCTAGCTTGTAGACAGCAGATTGTAGGACTCAGTAGCCTCCATAACCTCGTGAGCCAATTCCTGTAATAAATCTCCTCTTATTGATGTATCTGGTTTTGTTTCTCTGGGGAACCCTGACTAATGTGCACATTGAGCCAAGAGCTACCTTCTCATCACTCCAATCCATGGGCTATTTATTGTTTTACTTTTCATTCTCCACAAATTTATTTTCTCTTCATTGAGACACCTTTTCTAATATTTATCATTATTTTTTAATGTTTTTTTTAATGCTCATTTTATTTTTGAGAAAGAGAGAGCATGAGCAGGGGAGGAGCAGAGGGAGAGAGGAAGACACAGAATCTGAAGCAGGCTCCAAGCCCTGAGCTGTCAGCACAGAGCCTGACTCAGGGCTCGAGCCCATGAACCATGAGATAATGACCTGAGCCGAAGTCAGTGTTTAACTGACTGAGCCACTCAGGAACCCCAACACACCTTTTCCAATATTTAACAACAGATATCGTATCAGCTATAGGAGAATATTCTTCATTCCTTTGTTTATTGCTAGGTGAGCCAACAGACTCTTCTAGAAGCTAGTAGTCATTTTAAAGTCATCTCCCCAGGAATTACAGGGATCTCTGACTGGAACTGTAGGCTTTATGAGCCAGAACTTCTTTGTCCAAAGAATTAACAGCAAACATCACATCTACTCGGTTGGTTGCATTGTAGGGGGAAAACCCACCCCAACACTTTCAAACAAGAATTGAAGAGTTGAAGGTGCAGATCATCTTGTAGACTCACTGCCACAGCATATGACCATTCATTCATTCCACAATCGTTAACGGAGAGCCTACGTTCTCTAGGAGAGAGAAAGGTAAAGCTGAACACAGCGCATCAGAGGGACTCTGAGAGGTAGTGAAAAGGTCCCTTTTAGGCTGAAACACAGTTTAATGGAGATGCTTTCTTTTAGGCTGAAACGGTCACGGTCCCCAAATTCGGAGACTGAACTCTGTGAAGTGCTGGCCCGATTCAACGTGCCTTACAGACATTTTGCAAAGTCCAGACCATTATCGTTGCAAGCTGTGCCCAAATACAAAGAACTTTCCTTTTCTTCTTGCACAGGGGTCCCTCATCCTTGCAGAGGATCTGCCCAAGATCAGGCAGTATGGCAGGCACTGGGCAGGGCCCCGGTTCCTTTATTCAACTCAGACCAAACGGCCATCTTCAGCCTGGTAATCTGCGGTCCCTTAGTAATAATCACTTTGTCGGTGTGCATCTCCATGGAAGCTATTGAATGCTTTTTTCAAATCATCATGAAACTGTGAGATCATGACCTGAGTCAAAATCAAGAGTCAGATGCTTAACCGACTGAGCCACCGAGGTGCCCATGCCTGTGGCTCTTGATACAGCCTCTGGTGAATAGGAACTCGAAGTGCCTTTTGCTTCAAAGCACATTTTGTGCTTAGCCTCTTGCCTTTTAAATTATGAGGATTTAGTGTCCTGTTTAGTGAACTGCGGAAATAAATAAGACTACTAACAGTCCTATCCTCTGGACCCCTCCCATGGCAGCAAAGGCTGGGGTCTGAGGACAACTACTGATCACCCAGCATGTGCTGGAAGCCATGATAACTCGATGAGACGAATCCGCTTATACTACATGTGAGGGTGCATTAGGAAACACCAGGAGAATTGTTAAAATTCCTCTTTTGTTTGATGGTTTCTGCATCTTCTTTCAGCAGCGGAGACTTCTATGTGAGAGGAACAGCTTTAATTCTTGCCATAATTGGTAATCTTCAAGTGTTCAGGGAGTTTATAACTCCGGAGAACACGTTTGTTTTCGTTTTGGTTTTATTTTGTGTTCATCAAGGAGAGTCAGAAAGCATGAGTTGGACAAAGGGTGAAATTCTCCTTCTTTTAAGATTTCCTTCTTAGCTGTGCTCCATGCAGAGCTGCTGGGCAGAAGGTAGCTCGGTTCTTTCCCGTCCTGTGGGTGAGAGTATAAATCGGTTTGGAGGCCTGCAGACAATATCTTTCAAACTTTAAGACATGTACAGCCTTGACCCAGGGACTTAGGAATGTAGTCATTTAACCCAGAAATAAATGTAGACAAGTATGCTAAGATGTATATCAAAAAAGCTTACCAAAAAAACCCCAGTAGCCTCTTAAATGCAGAGAACAAACTAGTGGTTGGCCAGAGGGGAGGTGGTGGGGGATGGGGGAAACAGGTAAGAAAGAAAGAAAGAAAGAAAGAAAGAAAGAAAGAAAGAAAGAAAGAAAGAAAGAAAGGAAGGAAGGAAGGAAGGAAGGAAGGAAGGAAGGAAGGAAGGAAGAAGAAGGAAGGAAGGAAGGAAGGAAGGAAGGAAGAAAAAAGAAAGAGGGGAGAGGAGGGCAGAGAGAGGGGAGGGGAGGAGGGAGGGAGGGAGGGAGGGAGGAGGAAGGGAAGGGAAAGGGAAAGGGAAGGGAAGGGAAGGGAAGGGAAGGGAAGGGAAGGGAAAGAAAAGCCTACAAAGTTTGGAAAACTTTAAGCCATGCCCAGGCTGGTGGGGACAGGTTGAGTGAGTGGGAAAGGGCCATGGGCATCCTTGAAAAATACTGCAAAGAATCATGTGGGAGGTCAGGTGGAGAGAGACGTGCAGTTTAAAAGAAGAAATATATATATATAACATATATATATATATTTTAATGTAACAATTGCATATTTTTGCTCATACTAGATGCCATTTTGTCCTAATTTCTTTTTTTCTGTGTTTTTCTCTTACAACCTTTGCTTTTTGTATTATCTTGGAAGTCACCATCATATAGCTTCATATTTGTTTAGAAAAGATTTCACACCGGGGTGCCTGGGTGGCTCCGTCGGTTAAACGTCCGACTTGGGCTCAAGTCATGATCTGGTGGTTCGTGGGTTCGAGTCCTGCGTCGGGCTCTGTGCTGACTGCCAGCTCAGAGCCTGGAGCCTGTTTCAGTCTGTGACTCCCTCTCTCTCTGACCCTCCCCTGCTCACGCTGTCTCTCTAAAAAATAAATAAATAAATAAGTAAATAAAATGAAAAGAAAAGATTTCACAGCTTCCTGCGAAGATTTTCTGACCGTCCACCATGGCACTGATATTTCCGTTTGCAGCAGGCGGACCTTGTGTCTCCCTTAAGTTCCTCAGTGCTTGAGAACAAAGGCAACCCCAAAGGTAACCCTTTCTCAGTGGGGCTGAGCTACTGTCCCCTTTCCAGGGTAGATGTGATGCTGTGGCTCAAGCCCTATGAGACTAGGCTTTGAGGGCAAAACAGTGGAAAAGTTTGTGACTTATTTTCCCTTGGAAGACCAAAAATAAGTCTGGCGAGTCTACGTGCCCATCAGTGCGAACCTGGCGCGTGCGTGTGTTAGGTTAGGGAAGCGTGATAGTGTCAGTCCCGCCCCCACAGCTGGGGGGGGGAGGTCTTCCTGAACAGCAAATAAGCAGTTCCTATCACCTCTCTTTGTGTCTGAAAAGACTGTGCGCCCATCCCACTTCAAGGAACTGGAGGCACTGAGATACCTTCTGTGGGGTTTCCACGTCCCTTTCTGGGAATGTGGAAAATCGCCTTCACTTCAACGTCTTTCTGCCAACAGAGGACCCCAGGCCCTTTGCTCGCTCAGGCCTTGGTTTTCCTGTGGGAACATCTAAGTCGTCCTTTCCTTCCTGCGTCTCTGCCCGTCGTCCTGAGGCGTGTCTGCAGGCTGGCACTTATGTCATAGGAAGTTGCTTTGGGTTCATGAAGAGGAAACGAATTGTTTTGTAAGGATCACACGGTGGGTTGTACAAGCTGGCAGATTATCAAATACCTGCGGCTCTTTGTCTTTCTTTTTCTTTTATACGTGTATATATTTATATATTTTTTGTTTATTTTTGAGAGAGAGAGAGAGAGAGAGAACAGGGGCGGGGCAGAGGGAGAGAGAGAGAGAGACAAGAATCCGAAGCAGCTCCAGGCTCTGAGCTGTCAGCACAGAGCCCGATGTGGGGCTGGAACTCATGAACCATGAGATCATGACCTGAGCTGAAGTTGGTTGCTTACCCGACTGAGCCACCGAGGTGCCTCTAACTTCTCTCTCTTTCAAGTGAAATGAGACAAGAGAGAACTGCTTCTTCCCTAAAGGGTCACAGAGAGGTAGAACATGGATTCTCTGGTTTCTGTTCAGAGGTGTTTCTACAACAAAGCGCCGGTCGAATCTATGGAGAAGCTGTTGTTTAGAACTATGGAAATCTACTCGGTGTCCATGTGGTTGGCCAGTCAGTCACATAGCGCACGTTAATGGAGCACCTTCCAGCGACGCTGCTCTTGGGGATGGAGCAGTGACTAGGAATTGCAGTGCACCATGTGGATTTTACCTCCACTGGAGAATATGAGCATTAAGGCAATGCTTGCCAGTGTTTTGAGAGCAAGGGAGAGGAAGCGCAGAGTCTCAGGGGACGTAGAACAGGGGAGCAACCCCAAGTGTTTTATGATGCAGGTGTCCAAGTTGGGGCAAGGAGCTGTGTTTGTTTTCCACGAGGATGGAGTCTTAAAGGCAGCGTGTGAGGGGAGCATAGGACTTATCTCACCAGTGGCCTTCTGAGGTCATCCTGTTGGCTGGTGCCCATTTGTCAGAAGAAGAAACTGACGGTAAGAAGTTTGCAGTGATTTGTTTGGGGTCAAACAGCCGGGGGTGTGCGAAGAGCCACGGTGGGCCAGTGGCTGGGTCTGCGGTGGCTGCAAAGACAGCGGAGCCCGAGAGCACCTCCTCCTGGGAGATGAGGTGTTGGCCAGCCCCAGGCGCCATGGCGGGGCCTCACCCTCACCCTGGCAGCGTCCCCGTGGAGTAGGTGCCAGGGCTCCGAGCCCTAGCTCTCCTCCACCAGCGAGGGCGCATCCTGCCCCACCGTCCCTGCTCCTCACCCTCCGCGTCCCTCTGGGACCTGACCCTAACCAGAGGGGGTCTGTGGGCCCCGCACCGGGGAATGCAGGCGGACGAGGCATTGGCACATTCCCAGAACCAGACTTGGTGTTAAGTAACTTTAAAAAAATATATTGTTTTTTTTTTTTTTTTTTTTTTACAAAATGTATTGAGGTGTAGTTGACAATTAAAAAGTGTATACATTTAACTTGACCTTTTGATATCCGTGTACGTTACAAAACTCCCAGCGCGGTCTAGCTAGTTAAGGTGCCCGTCACCTCACAGGTGGCGCCTCGTGTGCAGCGAGCTGACATCAGGGAGACCTACTCTCCCAACACATGTCAGGCACACAGCACAGTGTTGTTAGCTACGACCCTGGCGTCGCACGTCTCTGCTCTGGCACTTATTCACCTTGGCGCCCGTGAGACTTTGAACGGCCAACTTTTCTTCCCAGGTTTTTGTCCTGTGGAGAAACACACAGAACGTCATGTTACCGTCCTGACCTTTTTGAGGTGCGCGATTCCGCGGGGTGATGGATGTTTGTACAGGGCAGCCAGAGCCAGCGCCCACTTCCAGAACTCCCTTCATCTCGAATGACGAAGGTCTGGCCCCTTTAAAGATAATGCTGGAAAGTAATTTTGAACATGAACAGAGGGCTCTTAACAAACACGATGGTTCATCTGCATCTTTGCAAAGAGGGTGTTTGTGTTTGAAAGAAACTAGCACGACATATAAAGAAGCAAAAAATCTCCCCTTTTCTCATGTCTGTCCCAGAGCCGGGTCAAAGTTTTGGCTCTCTCGTTTTTCCTTCACAATTATTCTTTTTTTTATTTTTGTTTTTTTTTTACTGTTTATTTATTTTGAGAGAGAGAGACAGAGCATGATCAGGGGAGGGGCACAGAGAGAGGGAGACACAGAGTCTGAAGCATCTCCAGGCCCTGAGCCGTCAGCACAGAGCCCGACGCGGGGCTCAAACCCACGAACCGTGAGATCATGACCTGAGCTGAAGTCGGATGCCTAACCGACTGAGCCACCCAGGTGCCCCCACCTTCCAGTTACTCTTGACGGCTGATGTTTATTCCAGATTGGTGATGTTTGTGGGATACCTACCATGTGCTGTCCTCAATGCTTTTTTACATGTTTTATTTATTTATTTTGAGAGGGAGAAAGGAAACTCACCCGTGCACCAAGGATGGGGAGAGAGGGATTCCCTAACAGTACAGCATGGAGCCTGATGTAGGGCTCGATCTCGTGTCTCTGGGATCATGATCTGAGCTGAAACCAACAGCCAGACGCTCACCTGACTGACCACCCAGGCACCACTGTCCTCAATACTTTTAGTGTGAATAATCCCCAAGAAAAAATGGGAGAGGAGATGTTAGTGACATTTTTTACCCCAACAATACACAGTGCAGCACCGCAGAAATGATAAAATGAGTAAATGAGAAGCATCTGACCCCTGTGGGGTGACCCCTATTCCACAAAGGAAAGAGGTAAAACCCTGTGTCGCTTCAATGGCCGCCTCCCTTTGTGAGGCTTGTTATTCTCAGGCAGGAGATGAAGGAGCCAGGGCCGAAACAGGCCACACAATTGAAATGTGGCTGAGACAGAATTCAAACTCGGGTCCTCCAGACTCCAAAGCCAGTGCTCTCCCTGTCGCCACATGGCTATTCCGAGAGCTGGTGCTTGCTGTCGGATCGTGGACCACTTCGCCGTCCATGGGCTGGCATGGCCAGAGGATCAGAGAGGGCGGAGGAGGTGGCTGTGGGAGATCCGGTATTAGGAGGTGGGCCGTTGGGAGCTTTCTAGGTCATGAGGGGGTTGGGATCAGTGCCCTTATAAAAGGGACCCCAGAGAACCCCTTCGCCCCTTCCTCATGAGAGGACACAGGGAGAAGTCCCCGTGTAGGAGATAAGCCATCACCGGACACCAAATCTACTCATGGTCTTCGATTCCCAGCCTCTGGCACTGTGAGAAACAATCTGTGTTGTTTATAAGCAGCCCAGGGGTCCGAGACAACTCTCAAATAAAGGCTGAGAATCGTCAGTGAGGAAGCATCGGTTGAGACCCATGCACTCTGGGAGTTCCCGGCAAGCAGGCATCCGCCTCCTTCTTGCCCCCAGGGAACTGCAAGTCTAGAGGGCGCATCCACTCTGAACAGCCCTCCATGTAACGGGCAGAGTTGGGTGATTCGGTCATGGCCGTTGGGCAGGGTCAGATGGTCCCCCTCAAAGCGTTTCCTGGAGACTCAAGGCTTCCAAGGCAGAGTTAAGAAGAGTTAAGAGAATCATGTCTTACCCCTCTCAAGTGTTCAACTAGCCAAGGCCATTTAAAGTTCAAAGGGTATCCAGGGACTTGCTTTCATTTCCTGATTTCCAGGAGAGGTTTCTTTTTATCTGAGAGAGAGAGAGAGAGAGAGAGAGAGAGAGAGAGAGAGAACGAGTATGTGAGAGAGCATAGAAGGGGCAGAGAGACAGAGGGAGAGAGAGAATCCCAAGCAGGCTCCATGCTGTCAGCTCAGAGCCTGATGCGGGGCTCAATCCCACACACCCTGAGATCATGACCTGAGTGAAAATCAAGAGTCAGACGCTTAACAGACTGAGCCACCCAGGCATCCCAGGAGGTTTTTAAAACTAAGCCTCTGCTAAAGAAACCAACAGAGTGATTTGCTGATTCAATTTATATTCAGCGTAATATTGTAGTGCTATTGCACTGGTATCCTTAAAATGCTAAGTCTAGCTTCTGAGTTTTCATAGCGGTTACTTTTGTACCTTTCTGGGCATGTTGGTTTCCAGAACACCATGGCCGCTCTTCCTAACTTTGTTCAGCTTCCTTCACCGTCTGCAATGAGGTTAACAATGGTCACTTCAAATGATTCTTGAGGAGTTAGAAATCATGACAGTACAGATTCTTGGACACAGGCGACACTCAGTAAATGTGAGCAGTGCCTAGCATAGTGCCTCGATTATCGTTAGGTGCTCGCTGAATTGGTGTCTGGCCGCCCCCTGTCCTACTAAACTTAGCCTGTGTAGGGAAGAAGGCGAGGAGAAGCAAGATTCGGATCCAAGTGGCTGCCTGAAGGGCAGCAACACGCCCATATGGTTACTGTTACCATCAGTAAACATTTCCCTTGTGCCTTAAGCGTCCTGCCCAGTAAACAAATTAAACCAAGCTAATAACAGCATTCCGGCACTAAAGCCTTCATTCCATCTTCCTGTGTCCAAGATGCCTTCTCGGGAGCCTCATCTCTCACGTTTGGACGGTGTTGATTGTAAAGCATGAAGCATTTCCATAATAAAAGCCACTTAAAAGGCATCTGGCTTACGGAGGAGAACATTGATTTGTGCTGTTTATAAGGAGCACTTAGGTTAAAGGGGGACAGATGATATTGACTCTCAGCCAGCCTGTCGCCCACCCTTGAAGGCAGGGAGGATGTGCCTTCCAGGCACGGGAAGGGGCTTGAATTTCCCCTGATTGGTGTCCAGGCAGGAGGCTGCAATCTGAAATGGTTTCATGCTTCAGCTCCAGCTCAGGAGTGTTCAGGCCTTTTCTCAAATAAAGTAGCTCTGCCTTTGTTAAGGGAGTGAGAGGCGGCCACCATTCAAACCGGGCTTGGAGTCAGGGCAGCTGGGTTCTCAGCAACTGGAGCCGCAGGTTTTAATCTCTAAATTGGCAAAAGGACTATTTTGCGCCTGCGTTGCAGGATCTTTCCAAGGAGAAGAGAAATAAAAATGTGTAGAGATACGGTGTTTTGGTAACATACGAGGATCACATCAATATCGAGATTACGCCAGTTGCTCCGCGGTCCCCAGCCCGCCGCTCCTTTCAGCTCCCATAGCAGAGAAACACACTTGTCATACGTGTGTCGTGGGCACGCCAGCAGGAAAAGGACAACGGCATGTTTTTTTGTCTTGGTTCCCTCAGGCGCTTGAAGGATGACCTGAATTACAGATGTAGATATTTCTAGAAAATGCGTGTGCACGTGTGGGCATTTGGGCTTGTGCACGTGCTCGGGGGAGAAGGAAAGGAAGGAAAGAAGACCCCTGAAGGGTCCCTGCGGAACCCTCCTCAGCGACCTTTAGCAAACCTCTGTGACTCTGTACAGACTCAGTAGCAGTCTGTAGACAGCTCTGTAGACTACAGACTCAGTAGCAGTCTGCCTGGGGAGCCATGTGACGTCACCCCCTGGCTTTCCCCAGGGCCCAGGTGAGTGAGACAAGGTGTGAACACTAGACTCAGTGGGTCGTTTTTCCCCAGGTCCTCAGTGTTCTCATGTAGAAAACAACCCTACGCCATCCAGCTCCAAGCGCTCCCACGCGCTAATGATTCTGCAACTTCCAACTCTACTTTCAGACATCGCCGCACGATTTGCTCCCATCTGGGATCCCGACCCTTGTAAAAGCCACATATATGTTATATGTTTGAGGTAGGATGTTTTCAGCTGTAAAGACAAGAAGAACCTTCCAAAAGTGGCTCGACAATTAGGGCCTTTGTGTCCTAAGGGGACATGAATTCCAGGCAGGGAATTCCCAGGTTGGCTCAGTGACTGGCTAATGCTGGCACCCCTTTCCCAGATCCTGTGGGGATGCTAAAAGGTATTTATTATGAGGAGTTGGTTTACAGGATTGTGGAGGCTGTCTGCAAGCTGGAGACCCGGCCCAGGAAAGCTGGTGGCGTGACTCGGTCGAGTCCAAAGAGCCAGTGATGTGAGTCCCAGTCCAGGCGGCAGAGAACGTGATGTGGGATGTTCAAGCTCAGACAAACAAACCAAAAAAGAGAGAGAGAGAGATGTCTTCCTTCTTCCTCTGCTTTTTGTTCTGTTCTGCCCCTCAAGGATTGGCCAATACTCCCCACACTAGACAGCAGCCATACTGAATCCCCTGATCCAAATGTGAGTCTTGTCCAGACACACCCAGAGCAGGGCTTCCCCGGGCACCTGTGACCCAGTCGAGTTGACACTAAAACTGACCATCACTAGACCTGTCCTGCTTATCATGATTGCCAGTTATCCTTAACTCGACCCTCTGCCCTTCTGTCTGGACCCTCAAAGCTGCCAGAGGGGAACTGCCTGGAGAATACCATTTTATCTTATGGACTCAAAGGAGACGAGCCGATCTACGTGAGGGAAGAATAGAAAGTGACTTATATTCATATATTTGTCCCTTTCCTGACAACTGTTATTACTTCTTTCAACCACTGTCATCTCCACGCCTTTGGAGTCCTTGTTCTCGAGTGCTTGAGTGTCTGTAGGCGCATCTGGACATTATACCAGAGAGGCACAGACGATGTTTCTGCACGCTGGCCACTGTATTCAAAGCCTGGGAATCACTTAGGCTAACTAGGATCCATCACGATAGAAATGCAAACAGAGCTTGAATTCATCATTCTGCCAATGGCTCTTCCCAGGTACATTCATCAGCCTCTGTTCCATCCTTTACCTGTATAAATATGCTGTATTGTGTTATGAGCCCACTCGCGCGTGTCACCAGAAGGAGTCACCGAGGCCCCTGTTATATGGAGCCGTGGCAGATCGAAGGGCGTACTGGGGTCCCCTTTTCCTCTCGTGGTGTACATCTTCTAGCTGGTTGCGTGTGGTTCTTCCCATTGTCAGCCCATTGGCACTCAGTCTCCTTTTCAGTTCTGAACGAACCCGCATTTGAGATGCTCCGGACCAACTAACCAGCATTCTCTTCCACACAGGTGCCCTTGGGGTCAGTGTAAGGGAAATAAGATGAAATGACACATCAGGTCCTTTACTTACACGTCACTTTGTAGCCAAGATAGAAACTGCAGACTGTAGGCTTAGTCCCGACAGTAACCATACAGGTACAGATCTTTGTCCATGGGAGACATTTGCCCTGAAGCACGGTGAAGTTTAGGCCCACACCTGATTCAGTACTTTTGTTTCTCTTTCTCTGCTATTTTACGATCTGACGTTGTTCTACTCATGAGCCCATTAGCTCGGGCTGCCACAGACCGGGTTGGGATGGGGGTGCGGGTTGGGGGGACTCAAACAACAGACATTGACTGTCTCCCAGTTTCAGGGGCTGGAAGTCTGAGATTAAGGTATCCAAAGGGTTGTGTTCTTCTGAAGCCTCTGCCCTTGACTCGTCGATGGCCGTCTTCCAAGTTGTCTTCCATCTGTACCCATCCGGACACCAGTGCTGTCAGATAAGGGCCCATCCACTTTCCTCATTTTAACTTAATTACCTCTTTAAAGGCCCTTTCTCCAAATACTGTCATATTCTGAGGCACAGAGGGCTAGGACTCGACATGGGGGTGGTGCAGGTGATGCCATTCAGATTGTAACAACAGCACTGATGCTGATGATATCCAGAGGATCATGAAGTTTAGGGAAAGTTTTGTGTTTTATTTGTTTTTTAAATTTTTTAATGTTTATTTATTTTTGAGAGAGACAGAGTATGAGCAGGAGAGGGGCAGACAGAGAGGGAGACAGAATCTGAAGCCGGTTCTGAACTGTCCGCACAGAACCTGATGTGGGACTCGAACTCACAGACCACAGGATCATGACCTGAGCCGAAGTCGGACAGTTAACCGACTGAGCCACCTGGGCGCCCCCAGGGAATGTTTTGAAAGGAGTGGAGAGTTACATAAACTGAGTAACACAGGCAGATGGTTAGAGGCTTCCCAGTTTCTATAGAGTGAATGCCTCTGGCCGCCACTGTCTTAGAAATGAAGGCAGCTTACAGACAGATAACTTCAACGTGGATTTTGAAACTTCATGGCCAGGTGAACACAGGAGGTGTGCTAGGTTTATGAAGCCAGGAACTTGAGAACTCAAGGGATTTGGGATCTGGTGTCTACACTTCCTTCAATGACACCTCCAACTGGTAGTAGTTAGGTCCCCTTGGCGGATGGAACCCAGTGGGTGGTGGGAGTCCGTCCCAGGAAAAGCCTTTTCTCCCCACATTGTCTTCTTCTTCCCACCACAAAATACTTTCATATGGAAGAACCCTTTCCAGTGGGCTGCTTAGGGGCTCAGGCAGTCACTGAACCCTGATTCCAATAGTCCCATTGGCCTCTCTCGGCTCAACTCCTACATTTGAGCAGAGCCCCAAACCACCCATGACTGAGCTCATGACCCCTGGATTTCTCATTCTGGATAGGGGAGCAAACCAGAACTGGGCACGGTCCCAGTGTGCGCATGCTCGTGAAAATCCAACCGGCCGTCGAGGCACAACCGCAGAAAAGAACAGAACAAGGAGAGGTCACAGTTCAAATGAAATCCCTGGAGTTTTGCTTTGAGATTGTTTGCTTTTGTCTAATTTCAACCATCCAGACCCTGCGGGCTCGGGTCTCTGATACAGAGACTTGCAACTGCAGGCGGGGAAGAAACTTCATGAAGGGAGTAGAAAAACAGTCCATCTATTTAGGGACCGAGGTTCTCTCCCCTCCCCCATGCAGACTCGGTAACGCCATAACCAGTTTTTCCAGGGAAAGATTTTTTTTTTTCTGTCTCCATAGGGGAGTGACAAATGGTATTTACTAAAGAAAAAAAAAAGAGCTCGTGTCCTTACCACAAAACAACAACACTTTAGATCACACTAACTGAAGGCTCCACATCTTATAAACACAGCACACGGCATTACTCAGCACTGAGTTATTACGGTTTATTGCGGAGAGCAGCCGACTCTGAATATATTAATGATTCATGCTCGCCTTGGCAGAGCATAATGTATACTAATCACACAGAACCAGGGCACAAGAGCACTTTCAATGCATTTGTCCAGTTAATAGTTTGACTTAATCTGATATTTCATTGGGTCACCGACCTTTTCATTGTAGGTAATGTACAGAGGGAGATGTATGGCCCACACTGTGGTGAATCAACAGAGAGCCTTCTGGTTACCAGGCAACGTGCTACTTAAGCTGCACCTCTGCATAATTCTGCCCAGTCTTCTGTTCCTCTCGGCTGTTGAACTTCAGTGTGGCTCCGTGAGCTTGTGCGTGTGTGTGTGTGTGTGTGTGTGTGTGCGTACACGTGTGTGTTCTGGGGAGGGGAGACGCTACAGGCACAAAGTAGCTCATTTATGCTGCTTTTTATAGGCATTAAGCAATAAGCTTCCATTATAAACAACCATGCCAGAGTTAATACTCAATAAACAGTATGGTTTATAAGCAATTAGGGACCCAGATCTCAAAATAAGACAGTTCAGCAGAATGAGAGCATCTACCCTAACAATGCTTAGTAAGATATGTGGCTCGTTAAAAGTGTCATAATTCTCCTTTAAAAAGCAATTAACAGTTTGGTGGATTTTGGTCCGCCAGGCACAGTTTCTTAATCAAATGTGAACACAATCAAAGAGGCACTTCCCGGCTTTGTATAATGGACAGCCGTTTACCCAGAAAGCACAGTTGAAAAATGAAAGGGTGAATTGATGTTCCCTCTTGTTTGTTGATCAGACGGAGAGTCTGTTGAAGACATCAAGATGAGTCTGATAAATGCATTTTGTCAGGCGTTCAAAGAGAGCCAGCCTGCTACTCTGTTTTCCCACTGTCTTTGTATTTCTTGGGAACTCTGTAGGTTTACAAAAATCTGTTTTCCAGTTCCGTCTTAAAATCGTGGCGCATTTGGCGCGTGTTGTCTTTCATGACCATGAATGCAAATCCATAGTTCTTATCCTCTACAGCCGTTGGGATTGTTCTGAGGTATTTTATAATTGGATTGGAAACTAAGTTAGAGATTTTCTCGACCGGCTTTACTGGAGGCTAATGAACCGTGTTTTTAAATACACTTTTAAATGATGTACGCTTCTGACGCCCTGCTGAGGTGCTGGGAAACTGGGCAGAGACGGATGTGTTTCCTTCCTTGCAGGGATCACCATTCAAGACAGATTTATAGTCAACAGCATGTTTCCTTCCTTTTAAAGCACCGAGAAATGAGTGTATGGTAGATCAATACTATTGGCGTTCTAAAAACACTTATTTGACCCTTTTATCAAAAAATGTATTTTTTTTATGAAGGATAGAGGGAAATCTGCAGACAGAAGAGGGAAAATGTGGTTTGCAAAGGGAGTCGGTGGAAACGTCAAATTAGACAGCAAATTTAAGAGTTGACTCATCTGTCGTCCTTTCTCACAGGCTTTAGGCATTTTAGAATGTTCCAGGAGGCTATCTGTTGAAATTCCTGCATTTTAAGACTGGACCTCTTTCTGTCCGGCTCAACGTGTGGATGATAGAACATGACGTGTTCATACTTGTCAGCTGTAGGGATTCCAGTGTCATTGTGCGACGACCAAACTGAATGCTTTCCAGTGGTCACTCTCTCCCAATGAAGATTTAGCAAATCGCTGAACTCTGAAAATGTTGTGTATGCAGGTTTTGAGAAGAGAAATTAATATAAGGAAAAGCAATCATTGAGGGGGGAAATGAGGTCTAAGGACTTCTTTAGCAGACAGAGAGAAACGTGCAGGCTGAAAACCAAATTTCGAACAAACCAAATTTTGGAAAAACTTCCAAGCCAAACTTTCAAGACATGAAGTTAACTCTCAGAGCCTGGATTTGAGCCCTATCAAGCACGGGCTGGGATATTTCTGTTTCCCTCCTCGTGGGGTGTTTAGAAGGCCACTGTACCAGCATTATACAGCCTCTAGCTGCAAACGTGTAAATAGTCCCTAAGCTCACCATTGTTTGTGTATTTTTTCCCTCCCACACCTCTTGTGTAAGTCTTTTGTACACTACACATCCCCGACGTTAATCTCAGGGTCGGGGGAGGGCTTCTCACTGCCCTTTGCCTCATTTTGCCCTCCTCCTCTGCACCCACGCCCTAATTCTGAGCATGAAAGAGGAAGATGGGCTCTGAGGGAGTATCCCTCAGCGTTGGAGAGAAGATGCATGCGGAATCCTAAGGGGTTATTCAGGAGTGCAAAATTTCCTCTCTATTTAGCAGAGTTTAGAGGGTGAGCTGGAGTTTGGGGAAATATCTGGTATTAGAATGCAATCCATAGAATGGAGCACAGCACATGTTGCTTCTCCAAACAGCTCCTTATAAACGTGCCTCTGTATGCAAGACTAAACAGTTAGAAATACATTCCTTTGGCAGCATGGTATGTCAAGAGGATCCATTAAGCCACAGTCAGCTGCTCACTGTAATTAGGCAGATCGAGTCCTCTGCAGTATACCAAGGGCGGACTGATGGGTCCTTACAAGGGAGTGGTGCAGAGATCTAGAATAGACATGGTTCTCCTCGGGGCTTCTGGGTGGCTTAGTCAGTTGGGTGTCCGACTTTCGCTTGGGTCGTGATCTCACGGTTCATGGGTTCAAGCCCCGCGTCGGGCTCTGTGCTGACTGCCGGCTTGGAGCCTGGAGCCTGTTTCAGTCTGTGACTCCCTCTCTCTCTGACCCTCCCCTGTTCACGCTGTCTCTCTCTCTCTCTCCTAGAAATAAATAAAACATTAAAAAAAAAAAAAAGACATGGTTCTCCTCGATCCCGGAGGGGATTAGGATAAAGGAACAGTACAAAGAAGCAGCAAGGATTCGAAAAAGGATGTGAATGCTGAATACAGTCCACACCCAGCGAACAAGTTTCTCTACGGTTTAACATGCTAGCCAGCTCCTCCTTTCCAGAAAGTGCAGAGCAGGGTTACCAACTTCTGTATTGTTTCCTTCACAGCTGACTTTTTTTCCCCCTTGGAGCCAGTTTTGTCGTGGCGGATGCTGAATTCTCACTGGGGTGAAGAGCGGGATTATCAAAGTGCGAAGCACAGTAATACGTATTGGCCACGGCAATGAAGAGGTCAATATTGACCTCCAGGGACAGTAAATCCTGACATTCACTGAACCATGATGTTGATATTCCGAGGGTGGTGTCAGCTGCATCCTGAATGTGCTCCCCAGAAGAAGCTGGAAATATGTTCTGGACCTTCACTGTTTCGCATTAACGCTAATGGTGTAAAGCGTGCAGGAATGGAGAGTCTTAGGGAAATGGTGTTGCTACTTTTTTTATTTTTGAAAAGACAAAGACACTCACTATTGCCCATCGGAAACACATCTGTCTTTTAATTTTAATTTTTAAAAAATATTTTTTTATGTGGGGCGCCTGGGTGGCTCAGTCAGTCAGTCATCTGACTTCTGCTGAGGTCATGATTTCCCTGTCCGTGACCTTGAACCCCACCTGGGGCAATATGCTGAAAGCGCAGAGCCGACAGCCTGCTTCTGATTCTGAGTCTCCCTCTCTCTCTGGCCCTCCACGGCTCATGCTCTATTTCTCTCCAAAAATAAACATTAAATTTTTTAAAAATATATTTTTAATGTTTACTTATTTTGAGAGGGGGGAGGAACAGAGAGAGGGAGAGAGAAAATCCCAAGCAGGCTCTGCACCGTCAATGCAAAGCCGGATGCGGGGCTCAAACCCACAAACCTCGAAATCGTGACCTGAGCCAAAATTGAGTCAGATGCTCAACCGACTGAGCCACCCAGGCTCCCCTTTTAATTTTAATTTTAATTTTGGTTTTTGACCATGACATCCCCTTCTACACGACACACAGTTAACAGCTGGGAGAAACAGGAGGGAATGGCTGATGGGGTCAATGTGTGTGCAAAGTTTTCCGTGGCTCCGGCCGTCGAGGCCCATTTCCTCTCACAAGCAGTGATGCACATTCACACATTGATTTTCCATCCACCTTCTTTAAATGAAGCTTCCCGGCCCCTGATGAATTATTAAGCCATTGAACAAAAACCAATATAGGAGAGAATTTGTTAAAAAGGAAACTTCCCCGCTAGTCCAGGGTTTCCCGTAAATGGAATGTTCTTGCTCATTTTGAGAGAGTGATGCTTCGGCCCCACTCGGACGTCCACGCTAAGGCACCAACCGTTGGCTGATGTGCAGGCCAGCCCTGCCCAGGGCTGTTTAAGGGCCAGGACGTGGACTCAGCACAGGCACTAGTTGCGGTAGATGACAGCTGCGCACACTGTCCAGAGAAAGCGTCTTCAGTCTCTGAGAGGTGGTCCCTTCCTGCCTTTGGTGAGTTCTCCTTGTGCTTCCTGGCCGTGGGCAGAGCCTCGTACTTCACAATTACCGACAACGCTTTGAAAAGCAAATGCCATACGTGTGACAAATTCATATTCAGTAGAAGTGCCTGGCACTCATTTCTCTCCCGAGAGCAAGTTGTGATGGGGGAGGGGACAGGGGACGTTACGCTTTGGGCACCTGCGGGGAGATCGTGACAAAGACTCGTGCAGGTAGAGACAGGTTTCACCTGGAGCACTTGCATACACATTTTGAGCAATGATTATGCTGGAGACACTGTTTAAGGACTTAGCATGGGTTCTCAGTGCCCAATTCACAGATGGTGGATGGAGGCAGAGGAGATGAGTGACTTGTCCAAAGTAACAAGGCTAAGCCGGGGAGCTGGGCAAACTCAGGTCGTCCACCTGAGAGCTGCGCTCTTCACGGAAGGTTCCTGAACTCAGTTCTGTCTCGGCTTCTCCCTAAAGAAGGTGGAGCCACTGCAACTTGACTTCATTCTTGTGGACCTGTGGGATACAGCCCTGTGTTAATGACCTGAGTTTGAGTGCACAGAAGGACAGGCTCCAGGTTCAGAAGAGCCGCTCAGGCTCCTGGCCGTGTCGCGTGGTCGGTTCCCAGTTGGGATTGGTTTTCGCCCTCGTCTCCTCTCTGTGCCCACCTCCAGGCTTTATATCGGTCATGTTGGTGAAAGGGGTCTGGACCGCTTCTCTCTAGATTTTTGGTCACCTCAAATTTGAGTCCACCCTTGGTGCTTTCTTCTGAGCTTGGGACCTTGGGTTTAGCCTGAAGTAAGGCAAATGCTGCAGAGAGAAGTCTAGAATTGGCCAGGCTCCTAGCGTCCCGCTGGGAAATACTGCCCCACCAGGGGGCTTCCTTCGCACGTTGGATTGGGAATCTCCTGGTGGGTCATGTCAGTCTGGAAGGCTCTTTGACAGGCATGGGAAGAAGCATGTGGGGCCAGCAATATAGTTAAACAGCACTCACTCAACGTTCAAAACCCTCTTTACGTGCAGCTGGTGAGTGACAAAGTTCAGTTCTAGAAGGGTCTCCTAAGGTTTCTTCCATCCTCTTACAGCTCAAATTCTAAAAGTCCCTTCCTTTTACCATGGCAGGGGTGAAGTTGGCCTCACTCTTCTGTAATGACCGATAAGAATGAAGCCATTTGAGGAATTCCAGAGCCTTCAACCAATTCAGTGTGCACCAAAAGGAAAACCATAAACTCAGACTCTTGAATTCAGAAAGAGAATGTTAGCGCCGTGGGAGTGTCCACGAGTGGTTTCCTCCCCACTTGCTGTGCTTCTAAAGCCAGAGATTGCCCCGGGTGCCCGGGGGGCTCAGTCGGTTAAGCGCCTGACTTCAGCTCAGGTCAGGATCTCGCAGTTCGTGAGTTGGAGACCCCTGTCAGGCTCTGTGCTGACAGCTCAGAGCTTGGAGCCCTGCTTCTGATTCCCAGTCTCTCTCTCTCTGCCGCTCTCTTGCTTGTGCTCTGTCTCTCAAAAATAAATAAAACTGTTTAAAAAAATTAAAGTCAGAGATTGTCTCAGAAGGAAATTCTGTGTCAAGAAGCCTGTAGCATACGACTGAGGACATGGCTGTGATGATGCAGTCTTGTTTGAAGATGGTGTCTCTGCCTCTCACGTCCTGCTCTCGGACACTTGTCACCCTGGTTGGGCACCAGATCTTAGGCGCAGCATGCATGACTGCAAAATAGTCCTGCAGATATCATGGCTGTTTTATGAACAAAATGGCACCAGATATGAAGCTTAAAAATTAAGTTGCAGCCCAGATGTACATCAAGGGAGGACCAGACAAGCGAAATGTGGTCTGTGTCTATGGGGGAATATTACTGAGCTGTAAAAAAGAAGGAAATCCTGCCACTTGCTGTCACGGGGTTGAACCTGGAGGGCATGATGCTGAGGAAAATGAGTCATTCACGTCAGGACAAATGGAGTCCGTGTCCAGCCACGTGAGACACCCTCAAATAGTCAGGTCATAGACATGGAAAGTAGCATGGTGGTTGCCAGGGGCTGGAGGACGGGAGATTTTTGGGCACAGTGTTTCAGGTTTGCAAGATGATCAGGTTCTTGTGATGTGTTGCGCCACCTGCACGCATATGGTTAATGCTAAGCAGCACTTATAAACGGTTAACACAGTAGATTTTATAGTGTGTGTTCTTTATCACAATCAGAAATGATTAAGTTGCACATTCACTCCTCTTTTCCTTAAGACAATGCTCTTGAAATACAGAGCAAAGGGAGCGAGGCACAGTGAAGCAGAGAAAGTTCATTTCCGGTGTATTTTCTGTATGAAGGAGATCACGTTGGCATAGATGGGTTTGAAGGTAAGATGTGGGGATGAAATGATGAGATGAGTAAGCCCGTTTTCTTGAAACCTGTAAGGATAGAAACCCACAGGATGGAGGTGACCTTTGATGGGCACTCTCTTGAGCACACCAGGCCTATGGAAGCCCATGGTGGGCTCTGCCTTCTCTCTCCCCCAGCTCTGGGGTCGTGGGATTTCGCATACAGATTGGAAAACTGAGGCTCGCGGAGGGACGTGAAGGAACTTGCCCCCAGCTGGTAACTGCAGGCCCACATCCAAACTACAGGTTCTTCATCACAGTTATTTACTGCTCCATTAAGTGCCTCTGGAAAGGTTAGCTTTGATTCATCTTGCCCCTTGTGCATGCCCATTTGTTCAGCGGATGCGGGGCCGTCTATCGTGCCATCCGCCCACATCCGCTTCTCCAGCTCATTAACAAAGATATAATAAGGAATTCCTATGTGTCTCCAGGGCACAGAGCTACACCAGGCTTCTGACATTTCCCCGAAATGACAGAGTCCTAACAAACTTGCATTAATTAGGGATATTTCAAATCACGTGTTGCAAACTCTGTACTCAAAATCCCCTGGAGGACACCAAACCTACCCAACTTACCTCGTCCAGAATTTGCTGCTTTTGGCACGAGTAGGAAACCGTTCACCTGCCATCCATCTTCTCTCCCCTTCCCCGCTCCCTTCGCATCATGCAATGCTTCTGAGACCAACTCTGTAAGCGAATCTCCTACTTCAGCTCTCCATCACGGGTGCTTGGTGATCCAGCGTCCCTGAAAGCGTAGCACGTCTATCTTCTCCTCTGTTGGCTTCCCCTTCCTTTTCAACAACGCTCGCCCATTTTGTGATGGGAAAGCCCAGAAATTAGGAATTGAGTGGTTCTTCCTTCTTTTTGCCAGTTGTTGACATTACATTAATTTTCTTAAGCAATGGCCTTAGCTCTGGTCCATTTTATTCCTCGACATTTATTTATTTATTTATTTATTTATTTTATGTTTTATTTATTTCTAGGAGAGAGAGAGAGACAGCGTGAGCAGGGGAGGGTCAGAGAGAGAGAGAGTGACAGACTGAAACAGGCTTCAGGCTCTGAGCTGGCAGTCAGCACAGAGCCCGACGCGGGGCTCGAACCCATGAACCGCGAGATCATGACCTAAGCGAAAGTCGGACGCGTAACCGACTAAGCCACCCAGGAGCCCCTATTATTATTTTTTAATGTGCTTTCTGTTCTTGGTTCCTGGCACGTTTCACAAATCTGAGTTTCTTCTGGCCCATAGCCTCTCGGACGCTACTCTCAGAGGTCGATGTGTCTGGTGTGTTTCTTGCACAGTGGTTATGTGTGAGTGGACGTGACTTCCTTTGCGTTCTCAGCAGCGAAGCTACTTGAAAGGTAGGTCAAACGTAGTTGCATGCCGGGATTGGTAAAATGATTGTGGCATGATGTTCTGATAGTTGACACCCCTCTGGCACTTCTGGTGCCTTTGCGCTCCCTCTTCGGTCCAGATTAGGAGAGCATCTCAGCTCCCCGCCTGCCTAGGTGATCCGTCCCAGCTGAGAGCCCCCCAGGTCTCGGGAAGCTGTGACTTTTGCCTGCTCACCACACAGACCAAGGAACCCATGACTGCAAATAGTACAGGATCTGCTGATAAGCTGGTGATGCAGTAATTCGTCTTCCTGTGGATTGATGAAAAACTCAAAAATATCAAACTATAAACCTTAGAGGATTTTAGACACCAACCACAGAAGCACTATGTAGAAAGCTGGAAGTCATATAAATCCCAATCAACTGATAGTCCTTCAGCCCTTGGTCAGACTCCCAGAGCAGCAACACGTTATAGGCAGTAAAATCAATACTCTGTCAAATTAGTTGACACTTCTCAAAATCTACAGGGCAGAAAACACATAAGCAAACACCTATTAGCTCTAGTGAGGGAACAGATGTGGACACGGAGAAATCCAGGAAAATATGTTGCTTGCTGCAGCAAGGACCGACTCAGACCCACGAGCCTGCCACCCTGGTAATGGGTCCCCTCTTGCAGATGTGTGTTCAGAAGACAGCCCTGCCGAGTAACATGTATGATGGGATTATTTTTACTTCCAGAAGCAAATTCTGCTACTTGGCTTATTAACTGAACCTGTAATGTTATAATGAATCTATTGTAAATTCACTTGGGTTCTGAAAAAATTAATAATTAATATTATAATGGATACAATATGGCGTGCTTGTGGAGGATAATCCATTATTCTACACTTTCTCCTCCCTCATTCTTGTACAGTTTCAAGACTAAATTTCATTTTTATCCTGGTAATACAAGGACATCATTGAAGGAATCCAGAAACTGTAGTTCTGAGAGACTTCCATTGAAAAATGGCTCGTGTCAGGGTGTGCAAGAGACAGAACCCGGCAAAACAATTGGGTGCAAGTGGATTCATTGGGAGATGTTCCCCCGGGAGCACTGATAGAGGAGCTGGGAAGTAGGGGAGGAAGGGGAGGGAGGGAGCCAGTCAGGGGGCAGCGATGTGCATAACAACTCTGTGCGCAGCGGGGGTTTAACCCCACCAGGCGGCCCTGGGCTTGGGCTAGAACATGCCTCAGAGTTGACCCACCCAAGGGCTGAAGGATTTGGAATATTGGCCTCCCATTTCCCACCCATGGTTGGGGTGAGAGGCACTGGGAACATCAGACCCTCAGCTCTTCTGCCTGCCCAGGTGCAGGCTGAGCCCACGGGGAAGAGACCCCGACCTTCCAGAAGGTGCGGGGAGTGAGGGCACAGCTCTCTCCTGAGAGCTCTGATGTAGCTCTCTGGTGGCCCTCATCTTCCTCACCCCATCCCCATTATAGGAAGCCCCTTCCAACATTTTAGTTTTTCTATTTGCCTATTTCCCAATTACGTGCATATACTACTATTCATTGATTTATGATTTTAGATATGATCTGTTGCCTTTTTCATCCTTTGAGGGTCTCTCTCTCTTAAACCATCACTCAGCCCCTTTCACTTACTCTGTCTTTTCCTGTGTCAAACAGTGGCTATGACAGGGCGCGTGGGTGGCTTAGTCGGTTCAGCGTCCGACTTTCGCTTAGGTCATGATCTCGTGGTTCCTGGGTCATGATCTCGCGGTTCGTGGGTTCGAGCCCCGCGTCGGGCTCTGTGCTGACTGCCAGCTCAGAGCCTGGAGCCTGTTTCAGTCTGTGACTCCCTCTCTCTCTGACCCTCCGCTCTCTCTCTCTCTCTCTCCTAGAAATAAAAAAGAAAGAAAAAAATTTAAAAAAACAACAGTGGCTATGTCAGTCAACAAAAGAACTCTATATAAGGATTTTCACTAATGAGTCAAGAAGCATAATGTGATTGCATTTCCCATCTTATGCCACTTTTTGTTATTCTTGGAATTACGGCCTCATTTTTCCATTTGCCGAGTTTCTTATGTACTTATCACTAACTCCTTCCAGATGCTCTAACACATCTGGCACATGCCTACTAATAACCTTGCCAGATGCTCGAACACAGCTCCCCACAATCCATCAGTTCCGTTCTGCCGTCCACCCTCTCCACCTGCCGCTCTCCACCCACCGGGGGTGTCTTCCGGGCTCCCTGTCTTCTGTCCCAGTGTGCCTTCGAAGCCTGGCACAGAGCTGGGTCCCTGGGACTTTCCATCCTGGGGTCCTGTTTCCTCCATCCCATGCCTTCCTCTTTCTTTCTTTTGTCCCTAGTTGAGGAGGAATATGCCATCGTAGAGGAAGCAGACAGGACCGGTGTGCTCCCTGGAGGCAGCCAGCGGCTCTGCAGGCCACCATTCCCGCCTGGCTGCAAGTGTCTGGGAGCAAAATGAGGGGCTAAGGCCGGAGTCCTAAATCTCAGGGTGGAGTTTTCACTTCACCTTTGTTTTCAGCCTGTCTAATGCTACTGCCGGCTCTGCCTAGTGTCCCTGAGTCCCAAGCATCTTACATTCATTCATTCATTCATTCATTCATTCATTCATTCAGACAGGAACCCTCTTGTCTGGTGCTGCAGAGAGAGGGGGTGCTACCTGGCTGCAGGGGTTGGGGTGAGCAGTACTGAAGGTGCGTACCCACCGGTACCATGTACGGACTTGAAACAGGACTTGCCATTGCTCATCCCCTGATCTTCTTCCCTGTTCGAGCTGTCCCTCTCAGCACGTCCATACCATGAGGGGAGATGCGTCACTTCTCATAAATATCGCCCCTTTCCAAGCATTTTTGTCCGTAGCTGCACGTCTCACGCCCCCAACTCAGTGTGTTTTGACAAACGCTTATACCCGCCTCACTGATACTTCGTCCAAGAGTATTTCCTCCTTTGTTCAATACTCTTATTGCGAAAGGGTCCTGCTCCCCTCAGCCCTGAGACCTGATCGGCACAACGAAGCCTTTTCTTCATTTGGAAGAGCTGAAGTGGAAAGGCGAAAGGCTCTTGAAAACGTGCATTTGTGAGTCTGCATTTATCGGGTACTTTGGGGAAAATGCAAGCTTCAAATATATGCAGCCCTCCAGTCCAGCAACGACAACACAGTCTTGTTGCTGAGTCTTGCCAACATACGGAAGCCTCATCAGAACAGTTACATGGGTTTGAATTTTAGAAATGGGATCCCTGGATTCATATAGCAACGGGACCGGGGAAAGGTGCAGTTGCGCAAAAGACCTAACCCCTATCATCCTGCACCTCTTCCCATCTCTGATCTGGAGCCTCCGAGATCTCATTAACGGCTATTTCGATCTGTCAGGAAGGATTGTCGTTTTCCCCGAGAGCAGCCTGCAGGGGCCCCCGTCGCCTCCGGTCACCTTGTCCCCGCAGCTTGCCACCGTGCTGCGGATGGGGTAGTGCGGTCTCCACATCCAGGCTCCCGTTGAAACTGCAATCTCTCCTGCAAATCTCACCGTTTCTGAAACACCTGATCGCCCACAAAAAGACCAGCTTCCTCCCCGATCAGTGTTTCACTCTTCAGTGACTGCAGTGCCAACCTTGTAGTCACTCAGGCTAAAGGCTTGGGAGTCGTGTGAGAACTTCTCCCCTTCTACCTCCAACTCATCAGTAAATCCCGTCGGCCCTTCTTTATACGCACAGCCACGATGCGACAGTTTCTCGTGGATATGTGATCCGGGGATATCACCTGAGTCCGAACTACGTTCCCATGCCTGGTCTATGACCGCGGCCTAACTGGACGCTCTCATCTCACACCCGCTCCCTTCCTGTCTGTGCCCCGTGCAGCAGCCAGAACGGTCCTTCTGAAATGCCTTCCCCTCACACGGGCCAAAAGCCTGAGCCCTCATGATGGTCTGACAGCCTGTCAGCCCTTCTTTTATTTTTTAAAGCTTATTTATTTGTTTACCTGAGAGACATAGAGAGTGAGTGGAGGAGGGGTGAGAGAGAGAAAAGGAGAGAGAGAGAAAGAACCCCAAGCAGGCTCTGTGCTGTCAGCACAGAACTTGACATGGGGCTCGAACTCACAAACTGTGAGATCATGACCTGAGCTGAAACCAAGAGTGGATGCTTAACTGACCGAGCCACCCCGGCACCCCTGCCCCACCCCTGTCAACCCTTCTTGATCTGCCCCTGCCTCCTGGCTTTGCCCCCGTGGTCTATACTGCCACTCCCTCAGCACACCTGCATAGTCTTACCTCGTGCCGTTTGCTCCTGCTTGGAATGATTTAACTTTAGATTTCCATCAGGCTTGTTCTCTCGCTTCCTTCCAGTGTCTGTTCAGGGCTTGCCTTGACCTCCACCTATTTAAACCCTCGCCCTCTCTCCCCACCTTATGCTGCTTCGGTTTTCTTCCCAGCACTCATCATCCTGGCTAGTTTTACACACATGTGCACATGTGGACACACACACACACACACACACACACACACATACACAATTCCTCATGTACCGTCTTTTTCCTCCACTAGAATTGAAGTTTATGGGAAGCGCTTCATTGGTACTGTTCACACCAGGTCCCCCAGCACCCGGAATAGCCGTGTGCACATGGAAGGCATACAACATGCGCTTGATAAATGAACTGACGAATTCATCGATATGTCACTTTGCCACGCATATCCCAGCACAAAGCTGCCGGGTCTCACCCAGCGCTCGCTCTGCCTGTTTTCTGGGAGATTTGCAAGTTTGCTCCTTCATACCTGTCCAGCTTGTGTCCAGCTCTTGGAGTCCTCTCTGATCCTCCGGTCCAGCCACTGGCCATCACGCACACCTGATGGCACAAAAAACAGAGCCGTCTTTCCCAAAACTTTTGCTCCTTTTCAAAGCTCCTCAAAAAATTAAAAACAGAATTATCATAAGATCCAGCAGGGGCGCCTGGGTGGCTTAGTCGGTTAAGCGTCCGACTTTCGCTTAGGTCATGATCTCGCGGTTCGTGGGTTCAGGCCCCGCGTCGGGCTCTGTGCTGACTGCCAGCTCAGAGAGCCTGTTTCAGTCTGTGACTCCCTCTCTCTCTGACCCTCCCCTGCTCACGCTGTCTCTCTCTCTCTCTCTCCTAGAAATAAATAAAACATTAAAAAAAAAAAAAGATCCAGCAATCCCACTCTGGAAACATGCCCCAAAGTATTGAAAACAAATCTCAAAGAGATCTCTGCACACCCATGTGCGTAGCAGCATTATTCACTATTATGAATAATAGGCAAGCCGTGGAAATAAGCTGAATGCTCACCAACACATGGATGGATACAGAAAGTGTAGCCTATACTGGAATATTGTTGTGCCTTAAAAAAGGAAGGAAATCTCACCATGTGCTGTAGCATGGATGGACCTGGAGGACATGATGCTAAGTGGAATGTGGCCGTCACAAAAGGGCAAATATTGTGTGTTTCCACTTATGTGAGGTGTCTGAAGTAGCCATATTCAGGGGCGCCTTAGGGGCTCAGTAGGTTGAACATCTGACTCCTGATTTTGGCACAGGTCATGATCCCTGGGTCATGGGATCCAGCCCACTCTCTCTGTCGTTCTGTCTCTGTCTCTCACTCTCTCAAATAATAATAAAATTACTTTATAGGGCACCTGGGTGGCTCAGTCAGTTAAGTGTCCAACTCTTGATTTCAGCTCAGCTCATGATTCCACAGTTTGGTTCATGGGATTGAGCCCCACGTCAGGCTCTATGCTGACTGTGAGGAGGCTGCTTGAGATTCTCTCTCTCTCTCAAAATAAATAAGTAAACTTTAAAAAAAGATTAAAAAAAAGAAAGTAGTCGTATTCATAGAGACAAACAGTAGAACAGCGTTTGCAGGGGGCTGAGCAGAGGGAAATGGAGAGATGGCCAATGGGTATAGCTTTAGTTTTACAAGATGAAAAGTTAGAGTTCTGTTGCAGAGCAAGACACATATGGTTAACACACTGCTGTACTGTACACTTAAAATGGTTAAGACGAGAAATGATATTTTATGTGCTTTTTCCCCCCACAATTAAAAAAAAAAACACCCAGATTTGCCCTTCTCCTTCCCAATCATTCCCTGTCCTTCGGTCTCGGCCCTGGGGCCAGCTGTGTTCCCAGATCGCTCCCGCCTGCCTTGTTCTTTCTCTTCCCTGGGCTCTTATTGCATCTTATTTTCAGACATCCAGTGCTGCACTGAATTTGGCACCACTTGTTTGATGAATATGGATAACTTTCCCCAGGAGACCCCAGCCTCGGGCCCCATGTTTTGTAACCTGAGCCGTGTAGACACCAGCCACGACACTGTTGTTACGTAACAATCTTTGATGGATGATAATCTGCCATAGATTGAATGCGGTCGATGGTAATTCTCTTTTAAGATCTTTGGACAGAGTACATTTGAGCCCATGCTGGGTGGCCCTCGCCTGTAAGTGACTGTGCTTAATATCTCGTTGGTCCTTAACTTTAGTAGCAAGTAGTTCTAGAAACCAACCTTTGCTTTGCCCTTCTATACATCTCTAAGTGCCCTTTGCACTCACTACTGTTTTTTCTGATCCTTACAGATATTTGGACACTTCTGTACAAACATCCATTTAGAAATCAACCTCTTGAACTTGAGGAAACTTGTGACATTAACAAAATTCAATGATGTTTTCCTTAACTCTTGCTGTCTTTCCACTCTCTTTTGACAATCTTATTCTTAACAGAATAATGTCACTTCAGGAAAGAGGCACTGACATTTTCCTGACCGAGGCATCGTTAATAATTTATCACCACCAAATACCCCAATGTTGTTGCACTGAAAGATCAGGACATTTAGGGATACGTTTAGAGCTAAGTCCTCTGTGAAATGAATCATTTATATTTTGTGCCATTTTCGAGAGAAAGAAAAAATGGCCCAAAGTCACAGCATAGGTATATGTATATTTAATATTTTTATTGCACACACATTGAAAAGCATCAATATTTATTCCTCAGAAAAATAGGAGAATGTAAGAGTTGATTGGCTGATACTAAGGAAAATCACATGTCTTTTGGAGAGGCAAAGCAGCCACAGATGGTGAACTCTTTGTTGTTGGGAAGGTGGTGAAGGAGGGTTTTTCCTACTCACCAAGGTCACTGCCACCTTGTACCTTTTACCAGACACTTCATCTTTCCTCCAGGATAGAAACTTTGGTTTTACAACATAAAAACCCTCAGATAATGGAGAAAAACACTACACCCGCAAGCCATGTGTCCAGTGAACACAAGTGGACAAAATATTTCAAGGTAAAATACCTTTCTGACCTATATTTCTCTATAGTATGAATTGGCTTAGCCTGCATCATCCCCCGAGGACTTTAAGGTTTTTGTTGATGTTTTCGTTGGCCTCAGGGTTTTCAATCCCCAGCTCAAGGGGATCGTCCCTGGGCACTGTCACCCATTTAGACTGCATCATGACATAGCTGAGGAAGCCCAGGCCAAAGACCCACCATTGGAAAGGCCACGTAAACACAAAGAGATGAACAAGGAACACAGTAAATGAGAGACCAGACTTCTGTTGGAATAGTTGTTAATGCTCGGGGGCAGGAAGGCATGCCTATCCATGAGAAGTTATGTTAGTTCCGGAAGGGAGTGAAAATGGTGGAGGTATCCGTTGAAGAGGTGTTCATTAGTGGTAGGACCCATGGCAGGGGGGGGTCTAGGACAGAAGGGTCAGGGCCAGGGGCCTCCCAGCCTGACCCCTGTGTGCATTGTCTTTGAGACAATTACTTTGAGCCCCATAGCTTTTCTCACTGAGGCTCTGGCTCACCCGATGTGCCATGAGACCTATGAGATACCCACTCTGAAAGGCTCCCAGAAGGAAAGGTTGAGTGCATCCCTTTAACCAGGGGCTCAGTTTTTTTTTTAAGCTGATACTTTTGTGATGCACCAGGAGCCACCAACCTCAGTGTCTCAGGTAGATGAGGAGATGGGGGAAAAGTCCAAGTGTTTGACTCCCATAGAAGAAAAAGACTTTAAAATATATGTAAATCTTAAAACTCCATGTTGCAGATAAAAATGCTGCCAGTCAGAGTTGTGTGTGTTTTGCAATGCTTCTCTCTCTCTCTCTCTCTCTCTCTGTGTGTGTGTGTGTGTGTGTGTGTGTGTCTGTGTGTGGGTGTGCGTGTGTGTTGAGAGGCAGTTAGTAGATTGATAAGCAGGCACTCTTATAAAAAATACCATAAAGAGTTGGACAAACATCAGCAACATTGACCCCAGGACATGAGAAACTTTGGGCATCTCAAAAAATCCACCCTACTATCCAGTGAGCTGCTGATCATTTAATGATATAATTGGTCATCCTTTGAGTTCTGTATTACTTTGCCTTGACTAGTTCTACTTGTGCAAAAACAGACATTTACTGGGATCCAATGTGCACCCACACTGTACTGGGTCCCGGGGCTGTGACTAGGGTAATGGGGTCCCTGCTCTCAAGACGGCCGGTGAGGAAATGGATTAGCTGTGCTGTGCTGTTTCCTCCTCCCAACCAAACCACATGTATGAAAAACATTTTCCCCAAGTCTTTTGATGGATTTTTAGTTTTGTTTATGGTCCCTAGGTTTTTAAAATTTTATTAGCATCAAATCTCAGAAGCTGGTTTGACAACTGGGAAGCATTTAGAAGGCTTCTTTCTTCCTTATTTGATCACATGATTTGATTGTTCCTTGAAGGATTTCCTTTCCATCCTTAAAGGCTTTTTCTTATTTTTTTCCTGAGAGATGCTGATTCTATTGTGTATCTTAAATCTAAGAGACAGTGAAGTGACATTCAGATTCCCAGTCCTTTGGGGATCTTCTTCCTTCCATGGCCTGGTCTCCCTGCGTGCTTTCCACAGAGTTACCACATCTGGCCCCCCCTATGCTCTTGACTTTCCTTTGGGTGTTTTCTTTGCTTATGCCTTTGTTAGTTTACCCAACTCTGATTCTTTTCATGGGAACTCTGTTCTGCCCCTGTCCCTTGTAGCGATTGTTCAGGATTTATTCACCAATGGCAGTTATGTTTTCATGACTGTAGGCTCCTCTTAGCACCCTTGATTCACCCGTTTTATAGCCGTTTTATAGTCCCAAAGCCCTCAGCGAGCACATAGGGGTCTTTATGCAGACTAAATTAAACAATATTTGTGCAACATTAAGTACTGTGTTAGTGCTTTGTATCATCTTTGTGTGGCGTGTTTCTGAATTCCAAGTCAACTCGGACCCAGTGGTCAAGAGCACTTTCTCATGGGCCCTCTGATCTGGGGACAAGGGATCTGTACTTACCGATAGGAGGACCTTAGGCATCAGGCTGTCTTCCTGGGATCTCAGTCTGGCTCCATTACTAAGTAGATTTGTGACCTTGAGAAATTACTTAAAGAAACACAAAACTCTCTGTGTCTCAGCTTACCTGTCTGTAATTTCTGAGTGTAACTGCTCCATAAGGATAATTTATATAAACCTCATTGCCCAGGGACTGCCACACAATAAATGCTCAGTATGTTTTAGCTCCACATCTAATAAGCAGGGTGATGGTATTCTGGATGGAAACATTGCTTAAAGTGAGTTGTCGTGATTGTTTTCTTTTGGGTTTTTTGTTGTTGTTGTTGTTTTTTACCACGTTCAAATGAAATTCTTTTCCAAGGAAATATAAGGATGCCAACGAGAATACTTACCATCTCGCTCCCTCTTCTGCCCTTAGCTGAGGTATTTTAAAACAAATTCTGGGGACCAGCCTCACCTGGAAAGAATGCCAGCGTCAGCCCAACACCCAGCAGTCCCACTGCTGATCAGCCCACTCTCTGAGCCAAGCTTGTCAGGACCCCCAACACGGAGAAGGAAATGAGTCCAGATTTGTGTCTCATTGTGTTTCTGATAAATAAGTGTTCTCTTTTGGAGAACCACGGCGCCATTATCACAGCAACCCAAAGAACCACGATCCTTGGTATTATCTAATGCCCCTTCCGTGATCAAATCCCCCTGTTAGGCATCTCTTCAGCTGAGAATTTGACTCTCATGTGGGGCATGAAATCAATGTAGTGCATCAATGTCAGACTAAAAAGAGAGAGTATAAAATACCAGAGTGCCATGGGGTGCCTGGGTGGCTCAGTCAGTTGAGCATCCAACCTCAGCTCAGGTCATGATCTTGCGGTTCATGGGTTCAAGCCCCACATCAGGCTCACTGTCAGTGTAGAGTCTACTTCAGATCCTCTGTCCTTTTCTGTCTCTGCCCTTCCCCTACTTGCGTTCTCTCAAAAATAGAATAAAAAAAATACCAGAGTGCCTTGCAAATACCAAGGGGATTTTTTTCCCCCAAAATACTGTTATAGTTACATATATAAGTGTACTAGACTTGAGAAGCAGCAGTCTAGGGAATGTACACACTAGTCCCTCTGCCCCTACTTGTTACATCCTGTCTTGACAATTCATACCGCAATTCAGTCTTTTAGCATAATGAAGGGATGCTGACCCATACCCAAAGGCCCTTGAGACTTGGTATTCTAAAAGAAAATGAGTTCTTCTTTCATGAGATCCATAGTTAATAAAGGGATAAAGATCATGAGCCAAGAGGGCCCGGTCATGGCACACTTGGATTCAACTTTGAAGGATTATGATGCTGTTAACATTCACTTCTTTCTAGTCCACCGGGAAGGTCAGTGTTGGGAGAGGGGAGAGGCCTGGGATGTAGCCACTCAAGCTTCAGTCTTGAAGAAAGGACAATATGGAAGGTGAAAGGTCAGGGGTTCAACACCTACCCTAATTTTGGATTCCCACAGAGCCAAGAGGGCCCGGTCATGGCACACTTGGATTCAACTTTGAAGGATTATGATGCTGTTAACATTCACTTCTTTCTAGTCCACCGGGAAGGTCAGTGTTGGGAGAGGGGAGAGGCCTGGGATGTAGCCACTCAAGCTTCAGTCTTGAAGAAAGGACAATATGGAAGGTGAAAGGTCAGGGGTTCAACACCTACCCTAATTTTGGATTCCCACAGACTGTGAGATTGCATAATATTTTCATATTCAGAAAGAGCCCATGTTCACAGTATGATTCATATGTCCACTGAAGTTAAGAATTGCCTTCCTCAGTAGTATTTTCTGGAATCCAAAACTGAGGAGGAGTTTGCTGTATTAGTGTCCTGGGGCTGCTGTAACAGAGTACTGCAAAAAGGGTGGCTTCATGCAACAGAAACTTCCACAGTCCTGGAGGCTATCCACCCAAAGTCAAGGTGTCTACAAGGCCATGACCCCTCCAGAAGGAGCAGCTTTTCACCTCTTCCAGCTCTGGTGGCCTCGAGGTGTTTCTTGGCTTTTGACTGCATCACTCAATCCTTGCCTTTGACTCCAGTGGCCTTCTTCTCTCTGTGTGTCTCTGTGTCTTCTGCTATTCTTATAAGGACATCAGTCATTGCATCTATATCCACCTCGTCCATACGAGCTCATAGCAATCCTTGACTAATCTCATCTGCAAAGACCCTGTTTTCAAATAAGGTCCCATTCTGCAGTTCGGCGTGGATATGAATTCGGGGGAGGGGAGTACTGTTCAACCCACTATAGTCACAGACGGAAAATTCTATGTGATAACAAAGGTTTTGAGCACTGACGCTATAATTGTCTGAAATGATCAATCTGGGCTAGTTTATGAAGGCACAAATGTGATTTAATTAGTCTGGGGTGAGGCTGAGGCAACGGTATTTTTATAGCTCTTCAGATGATTCTCACTTGAGCCGATGTTGAGAATCACTAGGTTTTTTTGAGGCCTCTCGGTAGAGTTTGGGGATGTAAGATCTTTTCTTTTATGTTGGTCCTGAGAATTGAGTGTCTCCTGCCTGGGTTTTTAAACTCTTAGACTTTTGTAAAGTAGAACATCTTCAGTCTTTCTCATTCATCTCTCCATCTGTGTATGATGTGGGACAATAGATGCAGAAACCAGCTGTAATGTCCAAAAATTGTAAACGAAGAAAATATAAAAATAATGGCTAAAGAATGGTTCCATTTTTTTCAGACTGGCTTTCGCTACAAAATGGTTGTCACCTGAACCACATCCTAAAACATGGTTCACATTTTTATAAAGAACTTTTTGACAAATTGTTAATCCTTACTGTGGTATTTATGAGACAGGAAAGACCTATGTTGGAGTGATAACTTTCTCTGCTTCTGAATGTGTGAAAAAAACCCAAATAATGTGGAAATAAATGGAGAAAAGAATCTTTGAGCTGTTTGAAAAATACATACAATCTTCACTCGCAAAATGTTCTTTTAAATGTAGAATTTACAGCTAACCTCATTGTTTGGACAAATTTCATTGGATTAAAGATTATTATCACTCAGGGACTTCAGGATTTTTGTTGAGGTTCTTAGTTAAAATGGGTTTTATCCATGATGATCCCAGAATGTCTAGATGAAAAGTTAAACATACAGACAAAATTCTTTTTATCTTATGCGGTGCCACAGGGGGTCAGTGCTATTTTAAATGGCTGCAAATGATCTGATTTAGTCCACCAAAAGGAAATTTTGGATGTTAATATCTATTTAAAGGTGCAGAAACTAAGGCTGAGACATCAGGTGGTAGATGCAAGAGCCCTGATAAATAACCTGATGATTCTGGTTAGGCTGCCAATCAGTACTGTCAGGGTGCTAGAGCAAACGACAGAGCAAGATTGTACTAGAAGTGCCGGCTCAGCTAGTCTTGCTCTCCTGGCTCTAGAATGTCACTCTACAGGTGGATTACAAGGACTTGCAGATAATATTGTAGATTTTCCCCCTACTGAAAGAGCTGGTGTGGTTAAGGAACAAAGAAAAGCCTGCCTGCACAGGGTAACAGTGAGCCTGAAGTCTGGATTTGGATTCAGGTACTAAAGGTTCGGTGATTCTGCAAATTGGCTACAGGGCTTCATAAAACCTGGGAAGCACAGATGTGTCTTTATGTTAGCTCTTCAGACAATCTGCTGTGCTTTGAAGACTTCCTCCACTTTCTTTATTTGTCATTTGCATTCATCTTATGTTTAGACCACAATGACTTCTGCCCCTACGGATATTATCAATGCTGTAAAAGCTCGTTCTTGGTCATGAAGAATGAAACGCTAAATGTTTTCCTTTATGGTATGTTCTGCCTGGAGTCCATGCACGCTGAACGGGTGCATTAAAGTTCTGTCTACCTGTAGCTGTTCCCTGTGGGCTCCATCCTGCTGTTACCATTGGGAAACAGCGAGGTGCTGCTTACTTAACAGCCCTGCTCTCGGAACACCTGAAACTTGTCCAAGCAGGGGGTTCTAATTTTAATGTATGAGCTTGGCTCTCTTCATCTGTAGAGAGCCATCATGCAGGCTAATCTTTCCGGAGAAAAAGCATTGCTGGTTTAGTCATGTTGGAGCAGTGGGGTGATAGCGACATTCCAGCGTGGGGTACTAGCATACCTTAGTTTACTCAACATCCTTCTGTTAGACATCATGAGAGCCCTGAAAATAAGAGGCATTTCACTGGACCCAGTGTCCAGGCGTACAGATTGAGGAAGACCAGATGAACAAATGATTTCTTCCAGGCTGTGTCATAGCTGGAAGACGGCCGGCACAAGAAACAATGGCCACTTTCATCCAAGGAGCAAGCAGAAAATACACCCAACTTATGACGCAGTCTAGTCCTTCAAACAAATCCAAGGACTTGATTCTCCTCAGCCTCTGCAGCCAAATTTGGAGAAAACACTTTACCTTAGAAACAGGGTACCAAGAACTGAAGGAATTGATGGATTTAGGATTCAGGCTGCGAGCAAGAATGACTCTCTTGTCATCTTCGCCACTTTCACTGGTATTGCTGGTTGCTATGTAAATTCAGTTCACAGCTGAGAGCATCGAAGATATTAGTCCTTGCCTGCTCCTTTCTCTTAAACACCAAAGGCCGTGCTGTGCTTGTGTTAATATGGGGTTTTGGACTTGACCACGATTTTACGTAAGCAACCAGAGAAGGATCTTAAATTCTTTCACACTGGTGGAAAAAGCACAGAAAACAGGGACCAAGAGCATTCCCTGACTGACTCCATTTGGGACTTGTGTGGGTGGGACATAGGAATCCTGCAGGTCTGGGCAGCTCCGTGTCATGATCCCCACCCCAGCCAGGTGTTTTGAAGTGAACAGTACTGATTGGCAGCCTAACCAGAATCATCAGGTTATTTGTCAGGGCTCAGTAGGTAAAGCCAACCATCCAAGTAACCAACCAACCTACCAATAAGTCCGAGCTCTTCTATTCTCTGCTGTTGGGAGAGCCTTCACAGATGACAGTTGCCCTTAGTAGCATAGTTGGAAGCCAAAACACAGTGACATAAGACATACGAAAGAACAGAGTGTCTGCTGACTGAGTTGACTCCCTGAGCCCAACATGGGGACTGGTTACATGTTGATCACATGAGTCCCAAGGATTAGTGGAATTATTAAAGAATGGAGATGGGGAAATGCACAAATTTATAGCTTTCCTTTTGTTAATAAGTTCATGTAATTTACCTTCATTATATTCACGTTTTTGTCTGTAAGTATGGAGGTGTAAGGGGAAGTGGAATTAGGGGAGATTGAATAGGTGAGGTGAGGCGAGGGTTTTAGGAAACCAGAAAGCAGATGGGGAGCTGGAAAGTAAGCCCAAGAAAGAGGAAGGTGAGAATCAGGACATCCAACAAGCTGCAGAAGTGCTTCGCACCCAAAGTCCTGAATGTAGATAGAACAATTTGCAGAACAGCCCCTCAGGTCGATAAATCTTGGAAAGCAACGAGTGGGTGGCAAGGTTTACTTTAGTCAACAGAAGCCAGAAAGGGAATTCTATCAGCTTGAGAGGGTAGATAGGTAGGGGGCATCAGGATATTTGAATGGATTTTATACGGGCTGGAAGGAGTGAAATGATAAGACCTGAGTTCCTGATTTTGGAAGATTGTCTGATGAAAACTACACCCAAGATCTACATACATGAATGACTTAGCTCTAGGATGCACTGCGTGATGGGATCTCTGGCTACTACAGTCACACAGTGTCCAGTGGGGCCACACCTTTACCAATGGCTCCTTGAACCATTTCCCAACAGACAGATTGGATTAAATGTTCCACAGCCATTTCCTTAGACCAAGATTGGGGGTTGAGAGACTTTCTCAGTAAATAATATGCCTCTTCCTCATGTGAGCTCTACACAACTGAGAAAATAAGATGGAAGATTCAGGAAGATACAGCTTCCAAAAGTGACTTTTATTACTAAGAAAGTTAGTGATATTGGGAAATGTGGCTTCTATGCACAGGTCAGTGGGTTTCCTAACATTAACCCTGTTGGAATAGATTTCTCTGGAGTCCTGCAAACCTCCCATACCCAGAAGGTATCCTGTCTATGGCGACTTCCTCCCAAGAGGAGGAAGTTTCTCTTTTCAGACTCCCAGACTCTTAGCCTCCTTCTCTGAAAACGAGTGAAGTGTTAGCACAAGGCCAGAGCATTGTGTGAATGGTGTCACTCCACATGGATCAGGGAAGGACTGGGGAGGAACACTCTCTCCACTATCAAAAACCTGCTAGCTTTTGAAATTGAGAAAAAAATATAATTTAATTCTTATTTTTTTTTAATATTTATTTTTTAGAGAGACAGAGACAGAGCCTGAATGGGGGAGGAACAGAGAGAGATGGAGACACAGAATCCAAAGCAGGTTCCAGGCTCTGAGCTGTCAGCACAGAGCCCCCACGTGGGGCTCAAACCCACCAACCATGAGGTTATGATCTGAGCCAAAGCTGGATGCTTAACAGACTTAGCCACCCAGGGGCCCCTAATTTAATTCTCGGTTATCTGGAGTTGATTCACTGAAAGCTTACCCCAAAGTGTCACTATCTCCCTTGAAGAATTGTGAGGAGCACACAGAATGTGCTGGATTATTTGAATCTGCAAACTCTAGAATATCATCAGATGGGGGGCTGAGGTCTTTAGAACGAGAGACAAGGGTGAGCTGTGTGATGTCAGCAGAAGACCTCCAGATATTCTCGTCAGTTGTGCCTATGTTTGTTGTTGATACTGTATTTGTATAATGCCACCCATAGAACAGTTTTTCGAGAACAAAAACCCTCGGAGAATATATGTAAGCGTGTTAGGGGGCCTATGAATGTCACAAAGTGATTTGCAAGGTTTTTGCAAGTGTTATTCTGGGGGAAGATGTGCAGTGCGCCCATCTGATTGTTTGTTTGTTTAAGTTTATTTATTTTGAAAGAGATAGAGACAATGTGAGCAGGAGAGGGGCAGAGAGATAGAAGGAGAGAGAGAGATCCAAATAGGCTCTGTACTGCCAGCGAAGAGCCCCAAGCAGGGCTCAAACCCACGAAACCATGACCTGAACTGAAACCGAGAGTCAGACGCCTAACCGACTGAGCCACCCAGGTGCTCTGTCCATCTGATTCTTAGGTGACCCAATGTATCCATGCAGAGCGGAGACACCACTGAGAAGAGGAGAAAACAAAACCCTCAAGATGGAGGCAAAGAGGTGGTGTCTGCAGGGAAGGATGCTCCAGGCAAAGGCACGGGGCAAGCCCCACTGTCCTGTAGATCCTACATGCAGAATCCAGAAGGCAACGTCTACACGGCTCTGACTACATTTAGATACGTGCTTGTTATCTTTGGCAGGTTGTGTGCATCTTTAAATGTGCGATTCTAGGACCTGCCTCTTTCATTTGTCCTGGAAATTTCTATAAGTATTCTTCCAGAACAGTTTGTTCCGGAGGGGGGCGTGGGGGACGTCATTTTGAAGCTAGCAACCGTGACTTTCTGGTATATGTGCCACGGTCCTTGTGGGTTCACAGTGTGATTCAAGGACTGGCATCCGAAGTCGAGTGGAGAGACACTGAAAACTCACAGCCACCCCTCCTGAGACTCACAGAGCTTTGTGGGCGGGCTCCGTGGGAGCCGCCAGCCACGGGCTGTTGTGAACATCCCAGACACCACAGGGCTGGGGTTTTCACTCACACAGTGGCTGTCAGACACTGCAATCCAAGGAGACGCTCCTTTGGCGATGCTGACATGTCTTTCTTGCCTTTCTCTCTCTCACTGAGTTCTTTTTCTCTCTTTCTATGTTTCCCCGACTCTGTCTCTGTCTTTCCCTATGTCTCACGCAGAAGGTTCAGCTCTGATCTCCCTGTGGTGCATCCCTTCCGCCCCTTCCCAGGTGAAGAGATGGGCCTCTGGGCGCTGCCAACAGCAGAGAACCAGACAGGAGGCAAGCTACTTATCTCTGGATGTGTCCCTGTCCTGGTGGTGACAGGCTGGTGGTCAAGTGGGATCACCCGTAGGGAGTCCTGAGGACGGGCCGTGGCACACGGGAACATCGCCTACCCTCCTAGTCAGCGTGGGCTGCTCTGACCAAATACTATACACCGGGTGGCTCCAGCATCTATTTCTCATGGTTGTGGAGGCTGGAAGTCCAAGATCAAGGCGGTGGCAGGTTCTGTTCCCAGTGAGAACTCCCTTTCTGCCTGGTGGATGGACAGAGAGCTCTGGTCTTCTATTATCAGACCACCAATAGCATCATGACCTCCTCTACACCTAACGTAACTACTCACCTCCCAAAGCCCCACCTCCGACACCATCATATCAGAGGTCAGGGCTTCAACTCATGAATCTCGGGGAGGGGGATGCAAACGTTCAGTTTGTAACAAGAGTAATAGCCGTGGGTGTCGTTGTTGATGTTGTTGACTGTCTTGTTTGGTGTCAGACACATTCTGGGTACTGAGGATATATCAGAGAACAAGGTAGACAGACTCCCTGCCTCTGGGGGTTTATAAACTACTGTGTGTGTGTGTGTGTGTGTGTGTGTGTGTGTGTGTGTTGGAGGAGTTTAATTTACACGTGGATCAAGGAGTGAATGAATTCTGTGAGCACTGATGGTGTGATGTCCCCTCCCTGGGGACACCGATAGAAACAACCCAAGGGAGGGCACCTGGGTGGCTCAGTCAGTTACGCATCCAACTTCGGCTCAGGGCATGATCACACGGTCTGTGGGTTCGGGCCCCACATCGGGTTCTGTGCTGACAGCTCAGAGCCTGGAGCCTGTTTCAGATTCTGTGTCTCCCTCTCTCTCTGCCCCTCCCCCACTCATGCTCTGTCTCTCTGTCTCAAAAATAAATAAAACCAGAAAAAGTTGTAAAAAGAAAAAGAAACACCCCAAGGGAAATGTTCAGCGGGCTGACCGTCGGGCCTGGGAAACTTCAATGGGAGCTGCAGGTGGAGCTGGCGGTGACCCGTCGCTTGCTAAGCCATGAAATCCTAGGTTGGTGCGTCAGGCCTCCGGCCTCCCCTTTGGACTGCTTCCAGCACGGTGCACAGGGGGCCCGTCGGACCACACACTCCCAGAGCCGATCTCGCCCCCGTCGAGCCATCTACCTGACCGCCCGCGGCCTGGTGCTTTGCTCAGATGCCCTCAGTTCGTTCTTGCAGCAGCCCCATGAGGTGGGTGTCGTTGCCGTGTTGTAGATGGGAGCACTGGGGACCCAGGAGCTTACCTGGCTGGTGCCAGGCGACACAGCTAACGATGGGTGACGACGGTTTCCTGACCCAGGCCCCCCGACTTAAGAGCGTGTGCTTCTCAGTGTGCTGTGTTTAGGTTTTTAGGAATATTTTAAACCATCAGCTCTGTAGGAAAGCTCACTCCTGACCAGGCTCACCCCTTGACAGTCTGCTCACGTGTGCTAAGGCCGCTTGGATGGTGATCTTTTTGGAATGATGGTTGGCAGGAATGCACTGAGTCTTCCAAATGATAAGTGTCCTCATTTTGGGAGAATCTTTGCTAAGACCTAAGAGAGAGCAAAGTTCCTTCAGCTCTACAGAGAAAAAGGCAGCATACGTGGACATAGGCAACTATATTTATAGTCCTAAATGCGTATTTAGAATATTGAAGCAGGGGCGCCTGGGTGGCTCAGTCGGTTAAGGGTCTGACTTCAGCTCAGGTCACGATCTCACAGCTTGTGAGTTCGAGCCCCACGTCAGGCTCTGGGCTGACAGTTTAGAGCCTGGAACCTATTTCGGATTCTGTGTCTCCCTCTCTCTCTGCCTCTCCCCTGGTCTCTCTCTCTCTCTCTCTCTCTCTCTCTCTCTCTCTCAAAAATAAATAAGCATTAAAAATATTTTTAATAATTTTTTTAAAATTTTTAAATAAAAAAATAATAAAAAATAAAAAAGAATAGGAGGCAAATGACAGAGTGAGCCCAGCACTCAGGCTCAGCCGGCGTGCCTCTGAGGCAGTTCCTTAAAGCACGTGGATTACATACCTCCTTCAGACCCACATCTGCCTGGGTCATGCAGCTAAAAACAACTTGCTCTTTGGCAGATGTGCTGGGTCAGATAGTGTCCCCCTAAATTTGTGTCCACCCCAAACCTCAGGATATGACCTTATTTAGAAATGGGGTCTTTGCAGATATAATTAGTTAAGTTCAGGTGCGGTAAGATAGACACTCTGGTGTGGGGGTTATTGAGGACGTGAGACAGAATTGAAAGTATGAAGGGAGAAGGGACGTAGAAAGAGGCAGCCGGGAATGTAGGAAACACTCACCTTTCCCAGAGTTGTGTCCATGGTTAGAGCTTTCATACCCCTGTCCTGTGAGTGTTACCTATTCAATGGATGTGCCAAACAGACTAGGGGGAATTTGTGGTCAACCCAGGGGTAGTGAAGAACCCAGAATTCCTATAGAAAGGAGGTACGGGGGCATCTGGGTGGCTCAGTTGGTTGAGCATCTGCCACTTGATTTCGGCTCAGGTTATGATCCCCGTCATGGGATCGAGCTCTATGTCGGCCCCTGTGTTGAGCATGGAGCCTGCTTAGGATTCTCTCCCCCTCTCTCTCTGCCCATACCTCCCCCCACCTCTCATAAAAAAATTAAAAAAAAAAGGGATATCACAAAGGATGGTGACAACCATGGGGAACTGGACACTTTAGACACACCCAAGTGATTGTGACCTGTCCCGTCAAAGCTTGGGGAGCATGGCAGAGCTGGCTGGGTCCCTCTTGGCCACCTCTTGTCACTGCCACAAAATAGAGAAATCCTCTTCTGTGGCACCTCCTTGAGCCTCAGAACCAGTGGAGTCTCCTAAATCAGTGTAGCCACATGGGCTGGGGTGGAGGAAGCACGTTACCTGGCAATGAATTGTGTGGCGTGGCTTTGGGGGAAGGATCCGGAGACAAGTGATTCATCAACAGACCTCAGACAGTTTGGTCCCTTCAGAAAGCCCGAAAAGAAAATAGAACAAACACAAGGGGAAAGTGCACAGAGAGGCTGGGCCCTCCTACCAGAAAGCTAAAGTCTTTATATGAAATGGGGAAACAGACTGAAAATGGGAATAAGTCATCTTAAATGGCAGCCCAAGAAAATTGGTTCATAGTTGCACAGAGGAAACAAAAGGCTCTGATGTAAGAAATGTGTTACCTTTGTGTGTGTGCACGTGGATTTTGAACTTCAAATGCTGATGAAGAGTTAGTCATGGTTGTATGATGTCTGATACAGGGGGTGACATTAGATCACAAGGTCACTAGCCCTTTGGGACTCATTATATTCAGAAAATTTTTGAGGCTCCCAAAAGGTAAGGATGACATCTTGAACCAGTCTGTCCTAAGGTCCCTCCACAACTGAGCTGATCTCTGCATGAACTAAAGATGAAGATGCTTTTTCTAGCCCCAAACTAATTAAGTATCCTCCTGCTCAGGCTCTCAGACTTCTCTCTCTCTCTCTCTCTCTCTCTCTCTCTCTCTCTCTCTTTCTCTCTTTGCTTTTGCCCTCATGTCATGGAGGGGTCCTGTCACCTTCAAGATTACAGGTCATTTTAAGAGTGAGTTTCCTATGTCAGGGGACATTTAAAGATCACCAAATCTAGCTTCTGAGAATTTCTAATTATCTTCAATGGTTCTGAGGGAAAGACAGAATCCCTTAGCTTCTGAATATCAGAGAGCAACCACTAGGAGGCATTATTCAAACTATTTTTATCAAATTAATTATCAAATTAGCTTTCCATCGTTTTAAAAACAAACTTTTTCTTTGAAATAGACAGAAAAGTGTGTGAATTGTTTACAGGCAGTTTGAGGAATTTTCACAAAGTCAACAGCTCCAAAGTGCCCAGATAGGGGATTGAGGGATTGAGTGGTAACAGCACACCAGAGTCCCCTCAGTCCTCTCTAGGTGACATGTACCACCTCTGGCCTTTTATTTTTTTAATTTTTATGGAGAGAGAGCAGGGGAGAGGGGCAGAGAGAGAAAGAGAGAGAGAGAGAGAGAGAGAGAGAATCCCAAGCAGGCTCCATGCTCAGCTCAGAGCACGATACAAGGCTCGATCCCATGACCTCAGGATCATGACCTGAGCCGAAATCGAGAGTCAGAAGTTTTCTTACCCGATACCTTTATTTCTATTGCTATTCCTCAGACGACCCAGTGCTATGCTGCGCCTATGTGATGGTGGCCATTCTTGGCTCCAACAGCATCTTCCCTTCTAGGACAGGACATGTGCTCGGTATCTTTCTTTTTGCTTCATATTGTGTGCTTTTCTTGGTTCATCTCGCCTTTTATAAATTAGAATCTTCTCTCATAAAATGCTACCAGATATAGTTGTCAGGATTTATGCTTTTGTTCAATATTTTCTGAATTATGTGCTTTTCTTTGGGGAGGCCTAGGAGGAAGAGAAACTCCCATGGCCACACGTAGCATCTCTGGAGCATCGAAAGGGAATGCAGCCCCAATTTGATGTTTTATGTTTCAGTTTTTGAAACTCCCGTTTCAGCACCGTGTGCGAATCTGTCACTTGCATTTTCAGAGTTTAATAACCTTGACGATGGTCTCCAAAGTGGACTGTGCACATCACAGGAAGCCCACAAGTAGTTCAGCATATTAGGGAATAAAAGTTTACGAGGAAGGAGCTGTTAAATTGTGCTTCTTTTGTAGATGGGGTGACAGCCAGTCACATTCTGTTGGTAAAAGTGTCCTCCAAATACTTTAACATGTTTTTAACCCATGTCCACGCATCTATGTCTCTTTATTCAACACTGTTAGGACATAACTACTGGGGCTTCCAGGGGCTGGATCTAGACCCATCAAAGTTAACCCCCAGCTCCAAGCACAATTTGCTTTGAAGTCCACGCACAGCTGGTGAATGCAGCCACACTCCTCGGTTCCACTACCACACAGAGCCGGATGCTTGTGCTAATGCGCCTGATGAGAATCAATCAGAGCACTGACCAAAGCACCTGGCTCTCTGTGATGGGGGCAGGCATCGCACAAATAAACATCCCTGTTCTCCTTGGGTCCCCTGAGATCCACCCAAGTGACACAAACTTAAAAACTCCAATTGGTAAAATCAGGAAGACCATCTTTTCCTTCGCAGTGACTAATGTGGCCATTCTTAGCCACCAGGCTTCAATGCCAGGTTCTCAGGGGTCCTATCCCCTTAGGCTTCCAACCCTATCTTCCTGAGCACTGATGTTGACACTTAGATTAGATCAAAATAAGATGAGATAAGCTGTTATACAGAATGCTATATAGCACGGATAGCCTAGGTGGAGTGTAATCTAGGAAACAGAGGAGGTCATTTAAGTAATGAATTGTCAGCAATATATTCGGGGTATAGAGCAATTTTGTGAGATTTCAGTCTCCAAACTGCAAAACAGGTAGAGAGAGTTCAACATAAATCTGGCCACATGCTAGGGTCTTGGGTAATAACAATCCTGATAATCACATACACGCCACACGATTTTTGGGTCTTTCAATTTTGCTGAGGGGTGAATGATCAAAGGCCTGTTGACTGAGAAATAAAACCCACTTGGTTTGCCCCAAAGGAACGTGTGTGGACACAGCATTTCCATCAGTGTTCTCGGTGTCTTTGCCACTCAAGACACATTTTCACACCCAAATGAATATTTTTGCTTGAAATTTCACACCGGAAGATACATAGTTTCACATTAAAGTTTCTTTTAAAAAACTAGAGACAGGTAAAATGGACCTATTCGTACACACTAGGAGGCCTCTGGGGAATCCAGCCACTAAGATCCCTGCCAACATACCCCAGAAACACCTGTCTGGTGTGGTGCTGGTCAGCATGTGCTGGAGACAGATGACCTGGGTTCAAATCCCAACTCTGACACCTATTGGCTCTGTGACCATGAGGGAGAGCCTAAACTGTTCTGTGCCTCCATTTCCTTTGGGTACCTGGGTGGCTCAGTCTGTTAACCATCTGACTTCAGCTCAGGTCATGATCTCACGGTTCGTGAGTTCAAGCCCCGCGTCAGGCTTTGTGCTGACAGCTCAGAGCCTGGAGCCTGCTTCAGACTCTGTGTCTCCATCTCTCTCTGTCCCTCCTCTGCTCACACTCAGTCTCTCTTTCTCAAAAAATAAAAATAAATTAAAAATTTAAAAAAAAATGAGTACTTCAAAATGTAGGAATGGCCAGGGGTACCAAGTTTTTTTTCTCAAACTTGTGTAGGGCCTGAAGAACTTTCCTTGAAGGCTTCAATCTCATGAATTAGAGAACTAGGCTGCAGGGAGTCCCAAAGATATTAAATAATATTAGAGGGTCATTTCCCCTGAGAGGAATCTTGGCTATCAAAACAAGGCATCTCATGTTGATAAGAAGATGGGGGCTCAAGAGAGAAACAAAAGTCGGATTCTGTACAGCCATGGCTTCCGGATTCTTTGTCACAAAGAGTTTCTGAAGAGTAAAAGAGACAGATTTTAGTTTCTTGTACATCACAAACGTGATTGTCCCTAAATCCACAGGGTTACATGATTTGTGACCCTGCCCTCAGACAGAGCTTCAAAAAGACAAAAATCTGTTGATGGGACTTTTCTCGAATTCATGTTCAGTGACAATCATGTTGGCCACTGGAAGTCAGTCATGGGGGTAGAGGTTGGCCAGTTCTACAGACCAGAGATTTTCCCTCACACCACTGAGGCTGTTTTTATTGCTCTCTGTGCTGAAACCATCCTAGTCAGGTGGGGGGTGGGGGGCAGGAGAGAGACAGAGAAGGAGAGAGAGAGAGCGAGCGCCACTCAGTCTTGATAAGCAGGCTGGTGTTACACTGGTGTGTTATAATTTAGAGACGGCTCTTTAAAGAAGTGTGCTTCCTGAAATGAATCCTGAAAAATCTTTTCAAAGTTGACTTCTCCGTGGTTTATCAATCTTACCTAAAACAAAACAACCAAACACGGGAAGGAAATCCTATGCAGGAAAGACGTGTGAGCTGGTAAGGCATAAAATGCTCAGATGAGGAAGCTGGAAAGGGACGTTGCTGTATGGGGGAGCGTTCCGGCTCTCGGCCTTCTGGACTTCCGGCATCTGGTGGGAGACATGGAGCTGAGGAGCCCCACGGCCTCGCCGCTTAAATTACAGATGCCCAAATGCGGGCGTTTAAAAGAGGCTCAGTAAATAACACATCATGTCCCACGCTCATGTAGAATGTACCAGACAGGGTCATGGGGTCGTGCAGATGGAGAATAACCAGTCTCCAACCAATATTTTTTTCTGCGGGGCCCACAGCTGTTGAGTTGGAGAATATTACCTTCTCTCCCGGGTCATCATGTCCTTGATGCCAGATTCCAGGAGAAGATGGCCATTCAGCAAGTTGGATTGTTCTAGAGCCTCACATCCTGCCTAAGAAACCCATCCTTCAGCTCTGTGCCGAGTCCACAGATAACTGAACGCCAAGCAAGAAGGAGGGATCTACTTGTATCCTTTGTTCATCTTGAAGCTTAAGGAGAATTCTACTTTGAGGCAAAACCAAAATCAAAAACTGTGCCAATCTATAGAGTGTGTGTGTGTGTGTGTGTGTGTGTGTGTGTGTGTGTTTTCTTTCTTAAAATCTCAAAGACCTCATTGCTTGGAGCTTAATGGTCCCAAATGTAATTAATTTTTAAAAGTTAAGTACATGTACCGAACTCACCCCACATGATTTCAAACTGGAGAAATATGGGCTCACGGCTCCATGTAAAAATGTGTGACTGTGGGCACGTCGCCCTTTCTGAGATCGGTTGTTCGCTCTGTAACCTGGGACAGTGGCCTCTCCTGGAGGGGGCGGAGGGTTCCGGAAGCAGGCATATGGGAAGGTGTGGGAGCCCCGCATCAGGAGGTAGCAAGCACTTCTTTCTCCCTTTCTGTCAGATCAGGCTCAGCCCCTCACATGTAGTTGAAGTCCTCAAGGAGTGTTTGAATCCAGCACTTCTCTTGCCTTAGCCTGCAGACCAGTCGTCGAGTCATGTGTTGATTTTCTGACAACAGGCAAAATGTTGTTATGGGCAATTTCATAAATTAGTGGAACCACTCTGACCCCAGGCATGGTGTGCAAATAGCTGTCTATCATATCCCTCCAGCAGAGTAGGGGAGAGACTTTTAGCTACATTTGTATAGACCACTGACAAGTATTAATAATCAGGGTAGTGGAGGGGCGCCTGGATGGCTCTGTGGGTTGAGTGTCTGACTTTGGCTGAGGTCATGATCTCACAGTTTGTGGGTTTGAGCTGCACCTCGGGCTCTGTGCTGACAGCTCAGAGCCTGGAGCCTGCTTTGGATTCTGTGTCTCCCTCTCTCTCTGCTCCTCCCCTGCTCACACTCTGTCTCTCAAAACTAAATGAACATTAAAAAAAAAAGAAAAGAATCAGTGTAGCAGAGGATTTCAAGGTAAAAGTGTCTACAATACAGATAATACTGTAGCTAGCTTTTTTTTTTAATGTTTTATTTATTTCTAGGAGACAGAGAGAGAGAGACAGCATGAGCAGGGGAGGGTCAGAGAGAGAGGGAGTCACAGACTGAAACAGGCTCCAGGCTCTGAGCTGGCAGTCAGCACAGAGCCCGACGCGGGGCTCGAACCCACGAACCGCGAGATCATGACCTAAGCGAAAGTCGGACGCTTAACTGACTAAGCCACCCAGGCGCCCCTCTGTAGCTAGCTTTTTAAAAAATAAATGTTTATTTATTTATTTTGGGGGGGGGCAGGGGCAGAGAGAGAGGGAGAGAGAATTCCAAGCAGGCTCCATGCCATCAGTGCAGATCCTGATGTGGGGCTTGAACTCACAAGCTGTGAGATCATGACCTCAGCCAAAATCAAGAGTTGGACATTTAACCAACTGAGCCCCCATGTCCCCCAAAAGGGTGTTATATATGGGCATGACATATGGATGTCACTTGCTTCCATTTTATTTGAGTCCTGGTCCCATTCTTTGCACTTACAGAGTGTAGGTTATAGAAGATGATGATCTTATTATAAAATATTGACAAAACACTGATCCCCCCCACCAGGTATAGTAGAGATCATTATTACCATATCTGCCCAGGGTTAAAGCCGCTGTCTCGATGAGCTCTGAGACCCATTCTCTGGGATGGATTCAGCCCTGCATTTTAATGCTCTGTTTGCAGAGCAAAGTGCCGTAAAGGAAGAATAAAACTGTTCTACAGACATTCATATCATAATACACATCCGCCGTCCAAAGCCATCCAGCTTATGATCATGAAGGTGATTTCCTGGGTATTATTTTCAACCTATTGTTAAAACAAGTGCCCACTCTGTACATTAACCTTTGGGGAAGAGGCCCACTGTTCCAACGACTTAGACCGCATCTTAGAACCTTCTGTGTAATTTACACATTTTAAGTTTGCTAATGGGCTCTTTATATCAAACCTTCCATGGACAGATCTTTCTTTGAATCTTCGTCTTGAAAGGGGCTTTGAAAGGAATACGTGAAACCCTCCACAGGTGCTACGAGAAAGAAGGTGAGGTTAATCTCCGACTACATTAAATAGAGTGCACTTTGGAAGAGTCAGATCTTAGAAACTTAACGACAAAAGCAAAGAGCATATCACATTAAAATTCAAATTTCCTTTTCCTCCAGCTCTTTCAGATCAATGCCAAGAAAATATATACCGTGCGCCAAAGAGATACGCATGTATTTGAACAATATTACATAACAGGTAATGGAATTTCTCGTTTCACCATTTGATAGCCCTGCTCTGTAATATGCTCCCGGGAACCCCGGGGGGAATTGCGGTTCCACAAAACCTTTCCCTACGCAGCTGCTTTGTTTCACAGTAAAATGAGCTGTTCTGAGTTAAGAAACCCTCCAAGATGAAAGCATCAGCAGAAGCGATAGAATGTTCATTTTGCTTTTCCTCCATTGTGTGGAGACCCATTCTTTCAATGGGTGTTTATGGGACTGGAAAGGTGCCTCTAGGGTGAGTGAGGGTCTGAGGCTAAGAGGGATTGGTCTGTGGTTGGAGGCAGGGCCGGCCAAGGTGGGTCCAGACCCGCAGCCTGCTTTCCTGAGTCAAGGTTTGTGGGAACCCGGCCACACCGCCTACTTGGATGTTGTATGAGGTCTCTGTCACCCCCTCACAGCCAGCTGAGTAGCTGCGGCCACACGGTGGCTGTGTGGCCCTCAAGGCCCCAGATATTTACAGTCTGACCTTTTACAGAAAATGTTTGCTGACATGCGGTCTCTGCCTTCAAAATTATAGGCATAAGAAAGTACTTCCTTATCGCCCATAGAGTAGGGAATGGCGCAGCGGGTGGCTTTCAGGAGCATATTTCCAGAGCTTTAATACCCTTTGCTGGTGTTAAAGAAGGAGGGGCGCTTAGCAAAGGAGGTGTTAGATTTAGAACACAGCATATCACTGTAGATGCTTAATCACCAAAAGGGCTCAGGCAGCAGCAGAAATGGGGATTTAAAGACACATCTGTCTGGGGGGGAAAAATGACATTCAGAGGTTCTTTAAGAAGCAAGTTGATTGTGCTAAGAAAATTAAGTTCCTTTAAATGAGTTAATTCAACTTGCTTCCCCAGATAGGCGACTGAATCTTCTATGGTTTTATTTTCTTTCTTTCCTAAAGGGCAAGTGATATTTCTCTCCACGAGTTGTTAAATGTGTACCCTTGCGTTTGGGTCACTGCCTTTCACACGATACCATGTCTGTTCTTTCACAAATAGATTGATTTCCCTTTCTTTATGTCATGATTAAATGTGAGGCTGTCTATTAAACACCCAGACTTGAAGCCTAACTTCTTGCTCACTCAGTATGCATACACTCACTATGTATCTGACATGTGCATATCCCTCATGATATAATATATGAATTATCATATGCATGTATTCCTTTTAGCTCACGGGTTGCTTCTTGTTTTAAAATATAATTTATTGTCAAGTTAGCTAACACACAGTGTGCTCCTGGTTTGGGGTGTAGGTTCCCATGATTCATTGCTTACGTACAACACAAAGTGCTCAGCCGACAAGCGTCCTCCTCAATGAACGTCCATCGACGATGAATGGATCAAGAAGATGTGGTTTATATATACAATGGAATACTACTTGGCAGTGAGAAAGAATGAAATCCTGCCATTTGTAACAACGTGGATGGAACTGGAGGGCATTATGCTGAGTGAAATAAGTCCGTCAGAGAAAGACATTTGCCATATGTTTTCACTCATATGTGGCACTTGAGAAACTTAACAGAAGACTATGGGGGAGGGAAAGGGGAAAATAGGTACGAACAGAGAGGGAAGAAGGAAAACGGTAAGAGACTCTTAAATACAGAGGACAAAGTGAGGGTTGATGGAGGGGGAGGGGGGGACGGGTGATGCGCACTGAGGAGGGCGTTGGTTTGAATGAGTACTTGTTGATTCTTTTTAATCTCCTTTGCTAGCTACTCGCCATCTTCCAAAATTCTTAATGTTGAAATACTCCAGGCTTCCTGTTGAAACACTCTGTGCGCTCCTTGTCTGACATCCACTCCTTTGATGAGCTCATCCAGGTTGGCTTTAAACTCATTTTCTGAGGCCTCACACACCCGTATGTCCAGCCTGAGCCTCTCTCTTGCCCTTTAGGCTCTCGAAACTTACTACCCACCACCTCCACTTACGTTTGACACATCTCCCACTTAACACTTCCAAGGCTGGAGCTGAAAAATGTGATGGTTCATTTTAAATATCGCCTCAGCTTTGCCCTGGTGCCCAGATATGTGGTTAAACATGATTCTGTGAAGGTGCTTCTGGATGAGACTCACGTTTATTTTTTATTTTTTGAGTCACATATGTATTTTATTTTATTTCATTTTATTTAATTTTTAAATAGTTTATTGTCAAGTTGGTTTCCATATAACACCCAGTGCTCATCCCCACAAGTGCCCCCCTCCATGCCCATCGCCCCCTCCCCCCCACATACCCATCAGTCCTCAGCTTGTTCTCAGCATTCAAGAGTCTCTCATGGTTTGCCTCCCTCCCTCTCCCCAACTATTTTCCCCTTCTTCTCCCCCATGGTCCTCTGTTAAGTTCCTCCTAATCCACCTATAAGTGCAAACATATGGTATCTGTCCTTCTCTGCCTGACTTATTTCGCTCAGCATAACACCCTCAAGGTCCATCCACGTTGCTACACATGGCCAGATTTCATTGTTTCTCATTGCCATGTAGTGTTCCATGGTATAGATAAACCACATCTTCTTGATCCATTCATCTGTTGATGGACACTTAGGCTCTTTCCATGTTTTAGCTATTGTGGAGAGTGCTGCTATGAACATTGGGGTCCATGGGCTCCTATGCATCAGCATTTCTGTATCCCTTGGGTAAATTCCTAGCAGTGCTATTGCTGGGTCCTAGGGGAGTTCTATTGTTAGTTTCCTGAGGAACCTCCACACTGTTTTCCAGAGGGGCTGTACCAGTTTACATTCCCACCAACAGTGTAGGAGGGTGCCCGTGTCTCCACATCCTCGCCAGCACCTAGAGTTCTCTGATTGGCTCATTTTAGCCACTCTGACTGGCGTGAGGTGGTATCTCAGTGTGATTTTGATTTGTATTTCCCTGATGAGGAGGGATGCTGAGCATCATTTCATGTGTCTGTTGGCCATCTGGATGTCCTTTTTGGAGAAGTGTCTGTTCCTATCTTCTGCCCATTTCTTCACTGGATTGTTTGTTTTTCACGTGTGGAGTTTGGTGAGTTCCTTATAGATTTTGGATACTAGCCCTTTATCTGATATGTCATTTGCAACTATCTTTTCCCATTCTGTCGGTTGCCTATTAGTTTATGGATTGTTTCCTTTGCTGTGCAGAAGCTTTTAATCTTGATGAGGTGCCAGTAGTTCACTTTTGCTCTTGATTCCCTTGCCTTTGGGGATGTGAGGAGACTCACATTTAAATCATTGGACGTTGAGCAAAGAAGATTGCCCTCCAATATGTGGGTGGGTCTCATCCAATCAGTTGAAGGCCTGGAAAGAGTATAAGACTGACCTCCCTAGAACAAGAGAGGATTCTGCAGCAGACAGCCTTCAGGCTGGAACTATAACGTTGGCCTCTCTCTGTGGATCCACCCTCCACATGTAGGACTTCTCAATCTCCTTAACTGTGCAATCCAATTCCTTAAAATAACTCTGTGTGTGTGTGTGTGTGTGTGTGTGTGTGTGTGTGTCCTGTGAGTTCTCTTTCTCTGGAGAACCCTGACTGATATACCAATCTTTCCCCTCAAATACTTTATAGTCTTCCTTGATGCAGTTAGGAGCAATTCTGTTCTTCCATTTGGCCAGGTTAAGAAGCCAGGAAACATCCTTGAGTCTGTTGTTTTTCTCCTATTCCACGGTTGGGCCACAAGCAAATCACTTTGGATTTACCTTTTAAAACATGCCCAGAACCTGACCCCTCTCTTCATCTCTACAACTACCTTGGTCCAGGCCACGTGCACCTTTCCCGTGGATCACTGTGTCTTGTAACTGATCTTCATTTCTCCATCCTTCCTCCGTGGGCTCTGATCTGACAGTGCACCACTGACAAGAGCGGCTATAACTCCAAGAGAAACCCTTCTAATAATTTCTCATCTGACTCAGAATAACAGAAAATGTCCTCATGGTGGCCAGCGAGCTCTGGCGTTCTGATCCTGCTTCCCTCTCACACCTCATCTCTCATTAACAACCCCCCAGTCTACGTGACATCTTTGTACTTTCTAGAACACTCCAGACACAGTCCTTGCCATTACCACTGCTGAGAATCTCCTCATCCAAAGGGCCATGGGGCTTCTTCTCTTATCTCCTTTGAGAAATTGCTCAGAGGTACTTTTTCCGAGTGGCTTTCTCTGTCAGCCTGATTTAAAATCATTTCTGCCCCTGAAACTTGTATTTTCTCTCTCCCTTCCATGTTTTATGTTCCTCGATCGCATTTATTGATGTCTAACATACCATGTAATTAACTCTGTGCTCATTCTGTATGCATTTTGTATTACAATATATATAAATATACACTAAAATACATAAAATAATAACATAGTATTTCACAGAATATTATGATCTATTTCTGTTGCTCCCCTTTCGAGGACCAACCCACCCACTGAGAAATTGACCCCATGAAGACAGGGATTTGGTCTCTTTTGTTCATTATAACTCATTTCTTACAATGGTATCTAGAAAAATAGTTGTTTAATGTATAATTGTTGGATGGGTGTCTTTAATTGCCTGCTGTATGCATGGTTCTTTACTAGGGTTTTGTGACCACAAGGGCATTATAGGATATGAGTCTTATCTTCCAAACATTTATGACGGGGTTGTGCCACCTTACCTTTTTCTAGAACACTGCAGAGGAAATCCTTCCTCTATGACTGCAGAGAAAGTGATGAGCAACATACCCAGATGAAATAGTGAAGGTCAATGTCAGGCAATATCTGATGGCTTCAAGGAAATTCTGGAGTTCAAAGGGGGTCTAACACAACAGGGGAGGAACCCAGGAAGGGAGATGAGAATTGGCTTGTCTTGGGGAGCCTGGGTGGCTCAGTCAGTTAAGCATCCGACTTCGGCTCAGGTCATGATCTCACGGTTCGTGGGTTCGAGCCCTGCATCGGGCTCTGTGCTGACAGCTAGCTTAGAGCCTGGAACCTGTTTCAGATTCTGTATCTCCCTCTCTCTCTGACCCTCCTCTGCTCCCACTTTTCTCTCTCTCTCAGAAATAAGTAAAACATTAAAAAAGAAAAAAAGAATTAACTTGTCTTCTCAAATACAGAAACAGCCTTAATAGACCAAAAGAGAACTCTCTAGAAAAAGGGTAGGACTGAGCATTGATGTAGTAATTATCTTTGTATCGTTACATTCTTTGTCCTGAGTCATAGGGATTTAGCCCATTTCTTTCTCTTGTTTCTGGGTCCTGTTCACCACCAGGGTGACTGTTCCTTCACCCAGAGGGCCTTTCTCCATGAGATCTGATGTTTAAAGCAAGACAGTTTTAGGATGAATGACCTGATACATTTAGGATGAATGTAATATAAGTTACATTAAGAATGTGGCAGGTTTGCTGATTTCTGACTGTGATTAGAAAAAGAAGATGAGGCGACTGGGTGGCTCAGTCAGTTAAGTGTCTGACCTGGCTCAAGTCATGATCTCAAGGTTAGTGTTCAAACCCCACATCGGGCTCTGTGCTGATAGCTCAGGACCTGGAGCCTGTCTCAGATTCTGTGTCTGTCTCTCTGCTCCTCCCCTGCTTATGCTCTATCTCTGTCTGGAAAATAAATAAGCATTAAAAACTAATTAAAAAAAAAAAAAGAAAGATAAGGCGAAAGGGGTGCCTGGGCAGCTCAGTTGTTGAATGTCCAACTCTTCAGTTTGGCTCAAGTCATGATCCCAGGGTAGTGGGATTGAGCCCCACATCCAGTTCCACGCTGAGCATGGAGCTTGCTTAGGATTCTCTCTCTCGCTTTTCCTCTGTAATGTAATTGGTGGGGATGGAGAAGGATGGAGTGATCTGTTTGCAGTCTGGGGTATTCACGGTTGCACACGAGATATATTAAGTTCAAGGTGAGTGCGGAACACCTGAATCAGCCTTTACAGCTGATTGTGATGACGTCTCAGCTGAGCATTTGAGGGCTTGCCAGTTAGAGGTGCTAGAGCAATGGCAGGAGAAAAGGCAAGGATTCAGGGGAAAAGAAAAGTCCAGGACGAAGCTTTCAGGGCTGTCCAAAGTCTGGTCAAGATGAGGAAAAGGAACCAGCGAAGGAAACAGGCAAGTGGGCAGGTGAACAGGTGGGGAAGGGTCAGGAGGCGCACTGTGCTGGGTTTCCAGGGGACGAGAACCGAGAAACCAGGAGGGTTGTGAAAGTGTCTAGGGACTCTGTGGAAGAGCCAGCCTCACGCGGAGGGCTGACGAGTCTTCCTCCGAGGAGGGAAGGAGGGAGGCACATTATCATCTTGGTGTGAAGGTCTGAGATTGGCGACCGCAGGAGGGGAAGTCATCTTGTGAGGGCGCGCCACTCAGCAGAGACCTGAGCGGACGTGTCTAGCGCCACATAGGACGCCCCTTGGTGCACAGGTGCTCCTCCAAGGTGCAGAGTCTGGACGCGTGACTTTCATCCTCAGCTCTTGGAAAATCAGAGCCAGGCAGCCAAAGGAGGTCATGGATTTTCCCTGTAACAGCGGGGCCCCGTCCCCGCAGCTGGGAGGAAATGCAAACGTGAGTCCTTTCATCCCTGTGAATCATCCAAATCTCTGGTGGATTCTTCTCAGCAGATGGAGCAGTAATGTACATGTTCTCACCAAAATGCAAGCTAAGAGAATAAATTTCGTTGACATCCTCTAGCCCCACCCCCCTTCCCTTCCAATCTCCAGAAAGCCTCCCAAAGTCATTTGCACGCCGGAGCACTGGGGCGGGGGTGGGGGGCTGGGGGGGAGGAAGAATGGGCTTTGAGTGCCACTCAAACACCAGGATGCTTGCTCAAAAGCAGTTCACATGTGATGCCAGGGGATAAAAAAAAGAGAGAGAGAGAGAGAGAGAGAGAGAGAGAGAGAAAGAACATATATGCATCCATTGTCTTGCTCCAACATCTCCTTTCCACATTTCAGATGGACTGCAATTCTGTCTTAATTCATTCTTTGGATTTTGATTGGCCACTTATGACCCCAAGGCCGTCTTTTGTGAGACCCAAATAGGAGGGGGCATTCCCTTGCTCTCTGTGCCTGCACGGAGATTAGACCCAGGGTTTCCCCCTATCCCACCGGACCCCCAAATCTGGTTTCACAGATAGAGACAAGCAATGGTGACTTTACTGATGCTCACAAGGCATTAGGACACCAGACCACGGTGCACAAGGAACTTCCTAAAATTACCTAAGTTCTCTGTCTTTGCTTCCCTTAGGGTTCTTTCCTCTTGAGCAACCTTTTCAGGATCCATTCTAGCTCAGACTTCCTCTTCCAGCACATCTTTCCATGTTCTTTTTCTTGGCAGAATAATTTAGCTGTCTCCGCTTCCATTATTTGCAACTGTGACCTTACCGCGTTGCGAAGCCAGTCGTGGGTGTTCCTTGTTTCGCGTCCTTGCTAGAAAGCAGAAGGCATTGTAAATACCCACTTTCATCCCAGCTAGGCTCGCAGAGAACATCGATCCTCAAAATCCCTTTAGAAGGTTCATACTCTGGTGACAAGTCTTTGTTGCTGAACTTATATCAGATTTTCACTCACTGTTGGAGCACAGGGAACGATAAGGCAGTTAGGGGAATATGGCACTGTGTTCAGGTGAAAATTACACATTTTTGAGAAAAAGCAGTCACAAAATCACAGAGGATCAAGATTTCTTGCAATAGATTAAAAAAAGAAGACATTTTAGTATTTTTTTGTATTTGTTGTTTTTTATTTTTTTAAATTTTTTTTTATTTCTGAGAGAGAGACAGCATGGGCGGTGGAGGGTCAGAGAGAGAGAGAGAGAGAGAGAGAGAGATACAGAATCTGAAACAGGCTCCAGGCTCTGAGCTGACTGTCAGCACAGAGCCCGACGCGGGGCTCGAACCCACGAACCGTAAGATCATGACCTGAGCCGAAGTCGGACGCTCAACCGACTGAGCCACCCAGGCGCCCCAAGACATTTTAGTTTTAAAACTATTGGGGAAGACAGATCCGGGGCTAAGGCTGGGGTATAAGGATTGGCATTTACAAAATTGATGGGGTCTTGTTGCCCTGTAGTGAGATTGAGGTATGAAGTAACTCACAGGTGCGAATGCCTTTAAAAACATTTTTAAAGTTTACTTATTTAATTCTAGGGAGATAGAGGTCGCACGGGTTGGGGAGGGTCAGAGAGAGAGGGAGACACAGAATCCAAAGCAGGCTCCAGGCTCTGAGCTGTCAGCACAGAGCCTGACGTTAGGCTAGGACCCACAGATCACAAGATCCTGACCCGCGCTAAAGCCAGACGCTGAACCGACTGAACCACCCAGGCGCCCCTGCAAATTCATTTGGGGGGTGATGGGCATGGAGGAGGGCACTTGTTGGGACGAGCACTGGGTGTTATATGGAAACCAACTTGACAATAAACTATTTTTAAAAATAAATAAAATGTGTGTTACCTATAAAAATTTTTTTTTAAAAATAAAAAATAAAGACACATGGTTAAAAAAAAAAAAAAAGCAATGCAGACCAGATGACTTCTGTAGAACACTCTCCTAGGTGAAAGGGCCTGGGGTCTGTGGGAAGCAGAGATCACAGAATTCAGATTCAGGGGTCCCATCTTTAAGGGACCACGTCCGCATCATGTGGCCTGCTCTGCCGGCCCCCAGCTTTGAGTGTGCGCCTGTGTAGGTGCGACTGTCGTTGGTCACATCCATGTCCTGTTGTGGGCTTGCTCTTCAAGGTCAAGATGCCACGGAGCGATCAGTGTGTGAAAGAAGCTTCGTTACAACGGGGAGCACCTGCACTTAAGATCGTGCGTCTTCAGGGGGAACCCGGAACTCTTCCAGGAACATGAGAGAGGCAGTTTTCTACCTCTGGACCATGACATCAATTCGTTGGGTTGTAACCACCTAAAAAATCAAATAAACTAAGATAGCACATATCAGAGTGTATTTCATATAGAAAGGAGTTATGTCTCAAGGAAACTTTTGTCTGTGCACAGCGGGGCGTGTGTTTTTTCACGATTAGTCGTGGTTGAAAAAATTTGGCAAACACCGGGTAGAACACCAGTCATGTGTTTCCATAATATGCCATAAATTTTGCCCTGTAAGTATGAAATAGAGGGTTTTTCAATGCCCAAAAGATGACCCTAGCAAGTATGAAATGAGTTTTAGCGGACCAGAATTTTTTTCATACTTTATTTTAATTTTGAGAGAGAGAGCATGAGTAGGGAAGGGGGAGAGAGAAGGAGAGAGAATCCCAAGCACAGAGCCCGATGTGGGGCTCGAACTCATGAACTGAGAGATCATGACCTGAGTCAAAATCAAGAGTCTGATGCTCAACTGGCTAAGCCAGCCGGGTGCCCCAAACCAGCATTAATAAAAATAAACAGGAAGCATCAGACTGCTTGTATGTAACTTGTAAGAATTTGTTTCCATCATAGCCACACGTGTAAACCTAGGAGTCTACTGGGCACATGGCATAAATTGTATTTCTTACTGTGAATCATAATCAAATAACCTGTGAATACGTCATTATAGGGTTTTCAAAACAACAGACAATTTCACTCAGAGAGCAATGCCATCCCGACCACGGGCGCCATTGCATCTCTCCAGCAAGCTGCCAGAAAGACTGTTCAAAAGGGCATCAAGCACTCAAAAGGGGTGAGAACCATTGTTGTAGAGACAAAGGAACCTGCTACCACTTTTCCGACTCAGCCCCCTCCAGCGGGAGCTGGTGAACGCGGAGGAAATTCCAATGGCTCTTCCCGCAGTGCTGGCCAAAGCTGAAATAACCGATGGCATTTTCCAGAGCTTGACCTCAAGAGAGAGTTTGGGGTGCAAAAACGCTTGTTAGGGTGAGCACTTGGGAAGGGAGGGGAGGAAGGGAAGAGGAAGCCAAGTGCATTGCAGCCCAGCAGGGGCCCTGGGAGCTCCCGTGCTGGGCAGCAATGGCAAGTCCTTTCTACCTGGTGTCCTGACTCAGTCATTGGAAGCAGGTGTCATCCGAAGGGGGCGCCCTCAGATTGAGGCGCTGTGTGCAGCTGAGGCCACCAAGCCTGAAGGACCACACGTCACGGCAAGCCCCCAGTTGAAGGGAGTCTGAGCGGCACACTTCCTCAACCGAGGAAACCGTGTGCTTTCCTGTGCAATCGTGATTTGCTTCGATAAACAAGAATGACTTTAGCCAATCTGGCTCCTATTGGCTCTACTTGTGCTTCCCTAGAACAGTCTTCTTCTCGGACAGGCCACGAGAGGTAGGTAACTTGGGACTACTCTATATTTATTTTGTGTATGACTCTTACTCTGTATGACATATGTTGACCTCCTTGTCCCACCAGGAACCAAAAATGTAGTTTGAGTAGCCTCAGACGCTTTGTCCGTACTGCCATGTTCGTGTACCCGACCAGTTAAGAATTTGAAAGACCATTTTGTAAAAAGGAATGAAAAGCCAAAACCTGGAAACTAACTTCTGGTAAGAATATCTTTAAAGAATATCTGGGGGCGCCTGGGTGGCTTAGTCGGTTAAGCGTCCGACTTTCGCTTAGGTCATGATCTCACAGTTCGTGGGTTCGAGCCCCGCGTCGGGCTCAGTGCTGACTGCCAGCTCGGAGCCTGGAGCCTGTTTCAGTCTGTGACTCCCTCTCTCTCTGACCCTCCTCTGCTCATGCTGTCTCTCTCTCTCTCTCCTAGAAATAAATAAAAAATATTAAAAAAAAAATATCTGCTCTCATACCCTCAACTGAGTCAAAGCTGTATACCTTGAATACTCAGAGTGATGGATCTCAAGACACAAATGGATACTTAATGAAATCAACTCTGTCTATAATTTTGTGGAAGTAAAAGAAGAAAAAAAAAGATGAAATTCTGGAGAAACACTGATGAAGGAGTGTATTTTAGTGGCAAGGTATAATTAAGACTCTTTAATGTTATTTGGTTTTTTGGAAATTAAGTTCCCTTCTAATGTCACTTTCAAAAGTGTGCTCAGAAATGCATGAAGGATGAAAGTGGAGTCTTCCTGTGCCTAAAATGAGTGACCCGCTGGTTACGTGATGCTGGAGGCAGGCAAAAAAGTATCCATGAGTCCAAAGGAGAGAGGTGTTCTCTGGGATGTTGGGAATTAGGAAGAGCGTGTGACATTTAGGATACTCCTTGGGACATTGGTAACATGGGGTTTCTTGGGCAGCGACCTCAGAAAGGGAATGTGTGAGGAAAGTCACAGAGGCAGGAAAGGGTGGGTGATGCTGGAGATAGTGAATGGTCAAGCTTGGGTGAGCTTAGGGCACAGGAAAGGATGCACAGGAGTGAAACTATGGAAAGTTATGGAAGGTCTTGGAAGATCAGATGGAATCTTCCTATGGAAGATGCCATTGATGGTGTTTAACGAGTGTCAGCATGATGAAAGCTATACTTGTAGCAGATTCCTGGGTAATTTCACCCAGTTGAATTATCCAAGATGAATGACTTCCAGGTCTTGGGCAATCTGGTATCAGGCCAAAAGCCAGGATGGGAAAAGTAACAAAGTTCTGCACCTAGAAACCTGCTAGAATGTAAAGTCTCAGGCCTTACCCCACACCTACAGAGTGCATTTTGAGGCCTGGGGCCCCGGAGTCTTTTTAACAGGCAAGGTTTCCAGGTGGTTCTGGTGCCTTGTGGAGTTTGAGAAGCTGTGGCCCCGTGGGGGAGTCAGAGAGGCTCCAGGGCCGGGTAGAAAGGCGAGGCCCAGCTGGGGGCATACAGGCACATCCGTTGGGCCACCTCTTGAAACAGAGTTCCCATGGCCTCATTTTGGTGCATCATCTGGGGCCGTACGAATGCAGGGTTTGGGACTCCGAAAGATCGGGTAGAAAACCAGTAGTGAAGGGGTCAACAGGTAAGTGCATCAAGCAGGGTAGCAGGAATTCAGGAAAAGGTCAAGAAATATCACCTAAACTGAAAACAAGTGTCAGTATTTTTTATGTGATTCGCTAAAGTTGTATGTGATATTTAAATGAGAAAAAAAAAAGGGACAAGCAATGTAATAATTTTTTCCCCACAGTCTTGCTGTCGCTGTGAAAGTTTGTCAGAACCTCCAGAAAGCATCCAATCATCTCAGGGCACCTGAGGGGCTCAGTCGGTTGAGCGTCCAACTTTGGCTCAGGTCATGATCTCAACAGTTTGTGAGTTCGAGCCCGGCATTGGGCTCTGTGCTGACAGCAGGGAGCCTACTTCAGATCCTCTGTCTTCCTTTCTCTCTGCCCCTCCCCAGCTCATGCTCTGTCTCTATCTGTCTCTCAAAAAATAAAATAAAATGTTCAAATAATTTTTTAAAGACCCAAATCATCTCGAATGTGCAGGTTTTTCAGGTGATTTTAAAACCATCCTTTTTCTTTTGTATCTGCTGCTTTTTATCTACTCCCACATTTTGGCATCAATGTCTTCCCTGATACGATCTTCCAGCTTCCAACCTACCCAGCCGACCTCGGGCTCCTGGCTTTTCTTCCTCTGTAGTTTGATACTGTTCAACCTGCCTGTTTTATCGATTTGGCTTTATGGCCTCTCTCTCCTATTATGCAGAGCGATTCCTGATGGAAGTATCTATGAGCAGGTGAAGGAATACATCTTGTGACGTTTCTTCGCCTTGGAGCTCTCAACTGGCGAACAGTTGAGAAGCGGGGGGTGTGGGCAGCGATCCCACGCAGGGTTCTGAAATTATCCAGAAGCTCCTGGCCCCACAGACCTGGGCCCCGAGCCTGGAGCATCTGGCGGGAGAAGCGGGCAGGTGCGGGTCCGCAGGCTCGCGTGGGCACTCCTAGCGCAGAGGCCCCTCCCCGGGCTTCCAGAAGGTGCCCCTCTATCTGCAGAACTGACGAATCCATCTCTGCTTGAGGTGATGGAGATAGTCAGGGTCCAATTTACTTCACACCAACACAAGTTCTAATTGCTGCATTGTGGCTGCACGCGGGCTGAGAACTATTCACACGAAGCACATTTGGTGCAAAGAAAGGGACTCACTGAGTCCAGCTCTCCTGCGGGTAGTGGACACCAGACCTCGGAGAGCCTCCTGTAAACAGAACATAAACAGCCCGTTCAAATTAGGAGCTTGTTGAGCACCCACGTTCCCACAACGATTACGGCAGCCGCCTCAGAAGAGAAGTGCAGATTCTATTTCTCTGACATTCATAAAAGGGCCGCTGTGACCTCACCCCGTGGAGAGATTCTATTGTATTTTCAGCGTTAGCGCCGACCTCTACAGACAGACATCGGAGCCCACACCTGTGTGTCTGGAGGTTCAAGAGCAAAAGAGGCATCAAGGCAGAATCTATGCGGTGTTCCTGGGGAGGGGCGCCGGAGAAAGAGGAATATTTAAATGGCAAAACAAACAAACAAAACTTTTCCACGTGGGATGTCCAGACAGACGAAGATGGAGAAAGGGAATCTTTAAAAATCAGCCAGTTCTTTTTACTGGATGCCCTGAGGCCGGGCGCTGGTAAGGCAGGAGGCCTTTTCAATGGCCCATTGTGGAGCACGGGGGTGCGGGGCGGAGACTGTGCAAACGTTGTGCTCTGCTGGTCTGTCCTGGGCCCTGGGCGGCTCTGGTTTCCTACGCGGCCTGGAGGCTGAAAAGTGGCTTATTCATTGATACACAAAGCCAAGTTTGTGAGCAGGAGATGATTCTGTTCAAAGAGCTGGAGAAGAGGTCAGAACCTACCAGAACTCAACTCACTGGAGACGCCGGCTGGGGGCCCATTCGGCTCTCCCCCAGCCCCTCCTTCAGAAGTTCCCGGCGTTCCCACCAGATGTAGGGGCTCCCATGCCGCGTGGCCGGCGGCTGGCTGCCTGGGTGTGGGCAGGAAGGAACGGGAAGGCCCCAGGGAGCCTCGCTGTGAAAACCAGCCACAAAATCTCCCTGGGGAGCGAAGGACATTACACACAACTGCGTGAAAGTTTTGGATGTTAAAAATATTAGGGACTCCCCTTCGCCCCCAAAGCTACTTACTGTCTCAATACTAGGGAAGGAGAGTTCTTCCCTTCCTCGGGCTCGCGCATCTGGAACCCCAGAGCACCGGAAATCTGCAGGTTCAGTGAGACTTTATGCACGTGTTCGGGCCACAGCAGGGACAGTTTACCAGACGGGGACCTGCATCCGGCGGGACCCAGCGCCGGGCAGGGTCCTGAAGCCGACAGACCCCGCAAGCCGCCTGGTGCGTGTAGGTCTGTGTCCTTTGTCCGGTTCAGACGGGGCCACACTTCATCCACCCCTTTCTCTACCGTGCTGCTGTGGGGACCGGGGTAGCTCAGCCCCTGTGAACGGGGCTCTGCCAACACCCCGTGGCCCGGGAAGTGTCTTCTCATGAGGCACGACACCCTGTCTGGATGGTGACGGAGGACTGCCCCACACCAGTTTCCAGAACTTGCCTTGGTGTGGATTCTTTTGCTGCTGAGCTTCCCATCATGGATGAGATGCCCTCGGAACATTGAACTGTGGGTTCCTGGCGACCCCTGCCCCCAGGAGCCGGCTCTGGTGTGGGCACCAACCCAGCCTGCAGATGCTGGCGTTTCCCCTTCGCCAGCGAACAAACACGGATAAGAAAAGAAAAGGACACTCGGAACGGTTGAGTTTTTTTGTTTTGTTTTGGTTTGGTTTGGTTTTTTTATTTTTTTTTATTTTTTATTTTTTTGCCACTCTCCCTATCAGAGAATGGCTCCTTCCCCGAGAGGAAGTTTGATTCCCACGGCCCCTGTGTGAAGGGACACCTTCCGACTTGGCTCGGTGGTTTGGGGGCTTGACTTCAAGGCTCTCACGCCGCCTTCGCGTGTTAATAGAAACGACTGTGAAGACCGTGTGTTATTCGTGCCCTGTGGCGTGTGCAACGGCTGAGTATGAATGCCACTGCTTGTCTCATCGCTTTCCACACCTTCTGCTCGGCCCCCCACGAGGTCTGCCGCAGGAGAGGCTTGGGGACAGGTGCGGGGAGGCTCACGCGAGCCCCCAAGGGAATTTTAGGGAGAGCTCCCTTTGCCTCGGGTCCCCTTCCCCCAGTTGGGGAGAAGTAAACCAGCCTAGAAATAGGATCTCTCGAATGTCTCGAATACCTTTCTTGCAAATGCATCTATTCCGGTTAATCCTCAGGAGTTGGAAGTGGAGGCTTCCACTGTTCCCTGGACACTCTCCTCATCCCCTTATTTTTCGTGTCATTATTCATCACCTCCTCTTGCTTACACCTATTTTTGAAGCCCCGCTGTGGCTCCACCAGAAACTGTGGTTTGCCTTCTCCCGCGGCGGCGGCCACAGCTCCCCCCACTGGGTTCAGCTGTCACTATGGCTCCGTTCTCTCTTTAACTTTAAGCAAAAGATTACTACTCGCTCCAGCCCCTTTGGCAATTTTGCCGCTCGCCTCGCTGCTGTTGTGGGGGATTCATCTTGGTCCTTCCTTTACGGTAATTCCAGCAGGGCTGGGAGAGGCAGAGAAAGGGGCAAAGGTTTGGGCTCAACGCGCCATCTTGAACTGGAACCTGGAAGGGACTTCAAAAAAGTAAATATGTAGGGCCCCAAGCCCGCGCCGACCGAACCTAAGTCACCAGGTGTGCTGCCCAGAAAAAAAAAAAAAAATCACTTTTAAAAACATTTGTTCAAAGCCCCCTGGTGATTGGGAAGGAAGCCGTCCCTTCACAGGGACTGGACCCCAGGACCCCTGGATTTAGTCACAGCTCCCAGGTAGCCCCCAGTCGCCCCTCTCCTTGCCACCCCAGGCTCCAAACAATGTATATTTCCCTTTTGCCCAGCACATGTTACATTCCTTCACTCCTTTGAACATGATCAAATTGCCTGCGTTTTGAACCTCATCTTTTCCCCTTCATAAATTCCATTCATTCTTCATTCTGTCTTTGGTGAAAAACCTTTTCAGGTGCTCCCTTGCCTCTGGGACAGCCTGCCTATAGGAGCTTGCGTACAATGGGCCCTCAATCAAATGCCATTAAAATAGCATTGAACTGTATTAGAATTCAGCCATGTTACATTGATTAACATAGCAGGGGCGCCTGGGTGGCTTAGTCAGTTGGACTGCCGACTTCAGCTCAGGTCATGATTTCATGGTGCATGGGTTCGAGCCCCACGTTGGGCTCTGTGCTGACAGCTCAGAGCCTGGAGCCTGTTTCGGATTCTGTGTCTCCCTCTCTCTCTGCCCCTCCCCTTCTCACGCTGTCTCTCTCTCTCTCAGAAATAAATAAAACGTTAAAAAAATTAACATAGTAGAAGAAGGACAATTTTCTCACATCACTAAAGAGTTCTGGAAGATCCAAGAATCTACCTCTGTGCTAATTAAAGATAAGAAATTGAATATCTGTTAAAACAGGACTGTGAGATGGGGGCGCCTGTGTGGCTTAGTCGGTTAAGCGTACGACTTTCGCTCAGGTCATGATCTCGCGGTTCGTGGGTTCGGGCCCCGCGTCGGGCTCTGTGCTGATTGCCAGCTCAGAGCCTGGAGCCTGTTTCAGTCTGTGACTCCGTCTCTCTCTGACCCTCCCCTGCTCACGCTATCTCTCTCCTAGAAATAAATTAAAAAAAATCTCTCTCCTAGAAATAAATTAAAAAAAAAAATAAAAAAAAAACAGGACTGTGAGATTGCCTACATTTATTTTCCAGATTTGCCTTTTCAACCTCAAAACCCTGTAGGCCATCCGGTATTCTCTCCTGTGCCTTTAAATCTAGCACAGCGCCCGCAGCTCTGCCGGGAGCCTCTGTTCCCTGTCCTGTGACATCAGCCCTGTTGTGTCTTAGGAGACAATTAACCTAAGGAAAAGTTTATATGTGGGGACAATGTCCCACCACCCACTGCATTAACCGCGTGGAGCTGAACGCTCCCGGATGAAACGCATCGGATTTCAAAGACGGTAACAAAGACGGAAATAAATTCGCCCGTCAGCGAAGACAAAGCCGTGTTTGTTCAGATGTTATGTTTCAGTTGCGTCTCCTGGGAAAAGCTTACTTTCTGTAGCAAAACAGAAAAGGCCTTGGGAGGGGGGCTCAGGTGAATGAGCCCATATGCTAATTTACTAATTAGCTTCAGGGGCTTAAATTTTAGTCACCCTGCCCACAGACCTCGGTGCCCCCCCTTTGTGCCAGATGCTTTCGCAAATCAAACCCTGCAGACGGGAATAATTTTTCTCTTGGGGATGCATTTTATAAGCTGTTATATTACTTCCACATCACAGCTAACGTCTCGGGGTCCCACAGATTGTGGAGTTCAGGACTCGCTTTGCCAGACTAGGACGTGGGCCGCCAGTCAATGCAATTCCAGCATTTAGGAGAGACTTACTCTCTCTCCAAATGGAATCTGAAGTCCCAAAGGCAAGAATTGTCTGCATTTTATAGCTACGGAAGTAGCTACAGTGCCAGGTAGATCCTAAGTGCATGAAGAAATCGTTGTTAAATCATCGGTGACTCATGAACGAGTCAATGGGGGGTGCTGGCTGAGTAAATACACCACCAGCATTTCAGCCCTTGGGGAAACTCAAGCCAGGGACCAGATCGCACACTTAGGTGTCTACAGGGTCTGGGAGATAAAGATAAACCAGCGACGGATTGAGAAGGAGACAAATCGACCGGCAGAAATGTCGTCACTCTTTCTCCCGTTTTCCAGATGTGTTGTTGTAAGGTCCTAATAGAATTATGTGTGATACGTAGAGATTATGTTATCAATTTGAACTTGAAAAATCAAAACAAACATTCCAATAAGTAATTCATTAGTACACTTTAAAACTTATATTTCATCCTGTATTTTTATGTCGTAATCTGTTAGGTTTTGGAGGAGAGCAGGGACACCTGACAGTCTTTTTTTTTCTTTCAATTAAGTAATTAATTAATTTATTTATTTTGGTGCTAAGATGACAATGTCAAGTCCAGCGTTCTGTGCTCAACCTTAAGCCCTTTTACAGGGACTGACATTTAGTTTTATTCCGTTTCATTATGAAAAAAAGCTGTTCCCAAATGGAGGGATTGTAAATGTGGATAGATTTGTGCGCAGTGATTTTTTTTTTTCCGGAGGAAGTAACTACTCTCTAGATATTTGCGATGTTGTGCTCCTTTTGCATCATCATACTTGCTCTCACCGTGGTGTTGGGGTCACAGGGTCCCATGGTAGCTTTTATCCAAACTATGAGTGTTAAACCAGAGCTTAAAGCTGAGAAAGTGTTTTGCTGTTCAGTCTCCAAATGTCTAATTTTGGAAACGTCTCACTTTCGTTGCAGTCGATGGATTTCGGGGAAGAAAACTGGGATCTATCGCTCCTTATGAAGTTACACACGCGCAACTCTGTAGAGTCCGAAATTTTGGGGACGGGTGAGGGACAACCTGAAAGGCTCAGTCTGTCTTCGCTCGTTGCCTTTGAAATGTGGTGACATTTTTTCTTTGGATTATATTAGTGTTCTTTATTTTATTTATTTTATTTTATTTTAATTCTTTATTTGAATAAAAGTCACCAGGAATTCTTCTGCGCTCCATGTTATGGCCCACAGCCGTATGGAGTCCAATAAATATGACGTGTCTGTGGCTTTAGACCTATAGACAGTGTTCACATTGTTACATTTAAATTTTTTTTAATGTGTATTTATTTTTGAGAGAGAGGAAAAGAGACAGTGAGTGAGAAGGGTAGGGTCAGAGAGAGAGGGAGACACAGAATCAGAAGCAGCTCCAGGCTCTGAGCTGTCAGCACAGAGCCCGACGCGGGGCTCGAACCCACAAACCGTAAGATCATGACCTGAACTGAAGTCAGAAGCTTAGGACTGAGCCACCCAGGCGCCCCACATTGTTACATTTTTAAAGTTTTAGTTCTCCGTGGATGAATGAGTTAGCAAGGGTCTAAACGCAGTGCCCTTGCAAATTGCTCCCATCTTGGGTTCAAGTACTAGGGCAAGTCCAGCGCTGACCCTGACCGTTTCAGAAGCCGTGTCGGTCTACACTCCGGCTTACTCGTTTGGACTAGTGCCCATTAATCATTTTCAACACTGATCTCAATACATACGATGCGGTGTGTCCTGAGCTATATCACAGGCAGGATATACTGTGTTCAAAAGGTTTTATCACACTTTGGCCATATCACAATTCTAACCGAAAGCATGAAGAATACGGCCAAGTGGGAGATAGTATCTGCGTTCTCGTCAGTTGTAAGAGAAAACAGCATAAACGATTTTCTAGTGACTTCTCCCCCAAGTCCTCAGTCTTATCAGCACGTGAGCAAATCGTTTCCGGCTAGACTTCTCCCGTCCTCGGCACTGCCGTTGTCTGCAGGTGCTGTTATAAACCCACCGTCCGGAAAGGTTTTGATGCCTGGACAGGTTCGTTTTCACTTAGTTACATAGGCTCTTTTCTCATAGCAACATTGCTTCCTGTGCTCAGGTTATAAATAAGCAAGTTGAACTTGTATTTTTTAATTTCACTGGGCTTTTTGTTGTTGTCGTTCAATCGTGTTTTATTCCGGGAAAACTGACCCTGCCTCGTGGGAACCAAAGTCGAGGCTGTTGCTCACCTTTTCCCTCCTCCCTCAGGACTCTGACCGAGCCCGGTGCTGCCCTGCACGGCCCCGCGTGGCAGCCTGGTCCCTTCTCTTGGGATCTGTGAGTATGAGTCACCTCTTAATGGCCATTGTCTCCTGATGGTGGCTTCACAATACATGAATAATGATATAATAATAAACCATATATTTAAAAGCAGTGTAAGTCTAGGGGTGCCTGGAAGGTGTCTGACTCTTCGTTCGGCTCAGGTCATGATCGCAGGGTCACGGGATCGAGCCCCAGGTCAGCATGGAGTCTCTCTCTCTCTCTCTACTTGTGCCTCTCTCCTTTGCTTCTGCAGTCTCTCTCAAAATAAAGAAATAAAACTTAAAAAATAAATAAATAAAAACAATGGAGGTCTAGATGTCACATGAAAAGGGATACGAATTCATACCTTAGCAACTAGGTGTGTATCCAGGTCTCGAACCGTGAACTATTTTACTTTTGTAAGATTTATTTAAATTTCATGAAATTTTAAAATTTCATCGTCACACATAATTTTGAATAAATATGTTTTCTGTTTATTTTTGGAATAAACATTTTGATGTTGATTAATTACAACTTATACTTTAGAAGGAAAATAACCTTGTGGAAAATATATCAAACGAATGTTAATTTGTCGGTTTTTCTTACATTTTACTTTATGTTTTTAATGAGAATGTGTTTAAACTGTATATTTCTTAAGTGAAAATACAGTTTATTTTTAATCCTTTAGATCATTGCTGTAAGACAAATTCTGTAAATGCTGACTTTAACGATTCATAAATGAATTCACTGAAATAAAGCCAACAAAACAAGTTTGATGGAAAAAAATCGAAAATCATTTATAAATTATTTATGTCTTTATTTCAGTGTTCATCCGAAGGTCATCAGTGGAGCCACACATGTGTAATAATAATTAATTAAATTCAATTGCCACTGGTATTTTGATGACTTTGCCTCAGATAGTGACCCTAACTTTACTCTTATTTATTTTATTCTATCTTCTTCTTATCTTCTTCTATTTGATTTGATTTTATTATTTAATTTAATCTTATTTTATTTTATTTTTAAATTAAATTAAATTTAATTTAATCTTTATTTTATTTTATTTTATTTATTTAAATCTGAGTTAGCTAACATGTAGTGTAGTATTGTGTCAGGAGTAGAATTTAGTGATTCATCACTTACATACAACACCCAGTGCTCATCCCAACCAGCGCCCTCCTGACTGCCCCGCCCCCACGGCCCAGCCCCCACCCCCCCACCCCCATCCACCCTCAGTCTGTTCTTTGTATTTAAGAGTCTCTAACGGTCTGCCTCGCTCTCTGTTGTTATCTTATTTTTGCTTCCCCAGTTGTTAAGGTAGAAACATGGAACATATATTGTTCAAAGCTTGCCTGATTTATGACTCCTGAGCACTCAGGCGTGTGCCCCGGCCTCGCGGTTGTGAGGAGCAGCTGGCACACCCCCAACTTTCCTTCTGCACGTGCGGAGCCTCCTCCGGGTGTCCCCCGGGCCTCTGGGAGGCATGCCCTTCCTCTTCAGTCTTCACGCGGTGACCTCTCGGTTCCTTGTCTTAGCTTCAGCGTCACTTCCGTGGGGCACCTTCCCTACATCCAGGCTCTACACGATGACCCGGTGTAGAGGGTCACGTTCCTTATATTTTGTATCACTACTCAGTATTTTCTAATCTATGACTTTGTTTTTATTTTCTTTCTTTTCTGTCATTAGAATGTAGAAATACCCTTGACTGGGGCGCCTGGGTGGCTCAGTGGGTTAAGCGTCGACTTTGGCTCAGGTCATGATCTCGCAGTTTGTGAGTTCGAGCCCCGCGTAGGGCTCTGTGCTGACTGCTTGGAGCCTGGAGCCTGCTTGGGATTTGGTGTCTCCCTCTCTCTCTGACCCTCCCCTGCTCATGCTGTCTCTCTCTCTCTCTCCTAGAAATAAATAAAAAACCATTAAAAAAAATTTTTTTTTAAAAATTCAAAATATATAAGACAGATATCCTGACATGAAGAAATGTTTAAAAAAAATGTACATACAGAAGGGCGCCTGGGTGGCTTAGTCGGTTAAGCGTCCGACTTTCGCTTAGGTCATGATCTCGCGGTTCGTGGGTTCGAGCCCCGCGTCGGGCTCTGTGCTGACTGCCAGCTCAGAGCCTGGAGCCTGTTTCAGTCTGTGACTCCCTCTCTCTCTGACCCTCCCCTGCTCACTCTGTCTCTCTCTCTCCTAGAACTAAATAAAACATTTAAAAAAATGTATACATATAGAACTATCTTAGACCAACTAAAGCAGAATCTTTTATGTAGGGCCCATGGCGGGGGGAGGCAGTATTTTTCTTAAAGTTCTCTAACCTGCGGGGAGGGTGGAAGACCACTACCCTGGGGCCATTCTTGCTTGCAGGCTCAGGAACAAACAGAAATCTTCAGGGAAGGCTCATTTGTGATACGAAAATCAACAAATGAAAAGTGATAGATATACACAGCACCATGAAAATGGAGATGTAACTCCTGGCATATGCATAAAGTATAATACTCTACGTCAGTTAAATAAATTACCTTGAGCTTCAGAAATCAGTGTGGGATAAATCCCCCAAACACAAGTATGAAAAGCGATTAGGGAAAGATACGTATGGCATATAGTAGTGTTTATTAAAAAGCTAAGAAAGATGCAGAACAATGCATAATTTATGGATACAAACATCAGCAAATAAGTTGTTTTTTTAAAAAAATTACTAGGATGATTAACATCAATTTCATAAAAGCGGTTATTTCTCGAAAGGGAGAGGTATAAGGATTAAGGACAGAAAACAAGAGCTTCATTCCTATCCTAGATGCTTTGTTTAAATGTTACCTTTAATGGATTTCATTCTCTATATTTTTCTGTGTCCTTGAAATATTTTGTAATTTAAAAGAGAATTTTTCAGTGTGTTTTTGGAGGTGCCGCAGAGCTTCATGATGATTGTTGTGAATCTTCTGGGCTTTGCGCAGTTTTCGGCAGGTATTGTCTTAATTTGCTTGTAACTCTGTCTCAGTAACTAAGAATACAGAGAAAACGTGGGAGCCATCTGGGGCCTCTTAGCACGTTAATGAAGAAATTTGTCCCCGCCATCTTGGGTACTGTTAAATCCTCTTTAAATTCTTCCAATCTCAGAAAAGTTCTAAATACTCTTCTTATCCGGCTCCTCAAGGCTCGTCCATTAATCCATTTGCTTATTTATGCAATGAGGATTGGTTGAACACACTTGAAAAAAGCAGGGATATGGGTAGTGCGTTGCTCTGGGACACATTCTTTGTACCCTGGTCCCCTGTCTCTGCCACTTTCAGGTCTGAAATTAAAATATTACTTCTGCTGTGTTGATGGCAGGGTTATCTCAGATAACTGAAAGAATGCCACGGTTAGAATATCTTTCATTTTTATCGCCTCAACCCATTTCAAGATGTATGACTTCACTTCCTCAGAGTCCCCCGTACACCACCAACAGCCAGTGTGAGCAGGACGGCCACAGAGTCACACAGGAATGGCCTGGTGAGCAAGGGTTGGCTGGCACCCAAGATGGCAGCTCTAGGTGCCTTGAATCTCCAGGGAACCTTGGAGATTTGCTATGATCTATAACAGTTGGAGTGTCCCGAGGTGTTCATTCACCGGTGACTTTCTGTTTCATGCTATGGGTACTCAGTATCACCCCACTGGCTTGAGATATTTTGATGATTGGATTAGCCTTCTGTCTGGTTTTCAATCTGCTTTTGACTGGCTCCAAGTACATACTTTTGCTGTATTTTTAGCTTTCAAAAATATGTGGAAGAGGAACACTTATTTTTAAAAAAATCACCCAGATTCCAGTTATTCCTAAATTCTTAATTAAATCCTCCCACCCACCCAGCAGCAGCTCTTCGTAGTAAGCCTTAGCAGGCGGCGTAAAGGGAGTTTACGTCCTCTCCCCACAGCTTAGTGAGATACTCGTGTATAAATGTGATAGGACCCGCGAAATTACAGTTTTAGGAGGGGTGAGGGATGATTCAAGTCAAAGACTTACTTTTCATTCACGTGTGAAAAGAAACAAAACTTTCCAGGATTAAATTGGCTGGAGGGAAATGTCATGCCAGCCTGCGTAAAATGACAAGGGACAGCTGGCTAGAAAGGCATAAGTCAGACACCAGCCTCACCTCCTCGATGTGGAAGCTGCCACCAGCAAGCTTATAAATAGCTCTCTCTCTCTTTCCCGGCTCCCTCAGGAATAGCAGTGGGCATTTAAATGAAAGACATCGCTGTGCACAGCTCAGAAGCAGACCCAAGGGCTTCCTCGGAGGAAGCCTAGAAATGACGGTCACAAGGCCAGGACACACCGCGGCTGTGTCAGGACCTAGATATTAGGTTTGCCTGGGGAAAGGGGACTCTTTGGGTCTCAGGACAAGGGCTCCAGTGACGTGGCGGCTCAGTGTGCAACCTGTACAGCCTCCAGCACATGTAACGCAAGGTAACCCAGAGCTCAGAAAACCAGAGTCCCACAGCAGCCTGTGAGCCCGGCTGTGACCTAGCCTGAGATTTCTTGAGATCCTCGAGCTATTGTTTTCCTTCCTTTGGAGACCCCGGCCAGGCGGTCCGAGCTGGAGGTGCAGGCCGTATTCCAAACTACGGTGCTAACTGCAACTTTCGAGTCCGGCTAAACCCTGTAACCACTCTTCTAAAGCTGGAGGAATCTTTGTTGTTATAAAGCAACATGGAGCCCCCAGATATTTCCAGTCATTGGACTGTATCCTCTCTGATGAGTGAAGCTATGGCTAACCTGTCACTCATTTACTTACAACCCGAAATACGCACTAAGAGTAAGTGCTCAGAAATGCTTGTTAAACAAATGAATGGCCTTTTCTCTTATCTTTGCCCAGGACCCAGAACATCAACACTGTTCCCAAGAGGGAGGCCCACTGGGTGAGCTGCGGAAGGAGCTTCCGCTGGGTGCACGGTTGGCTCAATTTGCAGCCATGCCGACTTCAGGGGAGGAGAGGAACCAGCTTCAGGAAGGGGGAGTCAGTGGAAGGCAGAGGCTGGCATCGCTCTGGGCACCTCACTCACTGAGTATAACGCAGCTCCAGCAAAGGAAACACAAAGATTGCTGCGCCTGGGGCCCCCTGAAGCCGGAAATCATCCCCTACCACACCGGAAGTCGCCAGGAAGCACGTGTTCGTTTTGTTTCAAGATGGCACCAGCACAAAGCACCGCAGTATGGCTTCCATACTCCATCGCGGGCTGGTAGGAAGGCTGAAACCTGGGGTGCAGGCAGCGGGCAGTTCTTCCCATGAGTCTGTAGTCATTCCCTTTGGCGATGTTGGCCCCTGTGCTGGGCCAAAGGGTGAAGGGAGGGAAGGAGGTGAGGCCCAGGGCTCTTCCATCATCAGTGTCCTCTGGTTGCAGTTCGTCCGTCCCCTAATTTCTTGTGGAAGACCAGGAAGGGGACCCAGGCTGGCACGCCCGCCTCACACACCTTTTCCCTGCCGGTGGCTCCCCATCTTCCCCTTGCACGTCCATCTAAGTCAACTGCTAGGCAAGAGCAGCTGTTTGCTTTGCTGACTCTCCTTCCTCTGGGCCGTCGGCATATGTACTGCTTGCCACCGCTCTGGGGCAAAACGCTTATGTTTGATTAACTCGGTTTTAAAACACGCCATCCGTGGAGGCACTGATTCTACTGGATTTATCTGCCATGTCAGTAGCTTCGGGTGGATAGCGTGACTCCTGGATGGAAAGTTGAGAGGCTGTGTCCGAAACCCACTGTGTCCGAAACCCGGCAAGAAGAGAAAAAGCAATTAGGTAAGGATTTTTATTTGATACGACCCACCCCACAGGGTGGGGTAGAAATCATTGTAAGGGCGTGCTCGTAAGTGGTGTTATTCAAGAAAGAGAACCCATCTGTGCTCAGATGCTGACCCATTATGTTTTCACGTGGCTTATCTTTCTTAGATTTTTAAATACTTTTCTATAAAAAAAAAACTTTTAAAATGTAGTTTTATGATTTCTCAACGACTCCTGCTGGGCCTGAAGCTAGGATGGAGCGCCCAGAATGCATTTAAATGAATTACAAAGTGTATTATACTCTGAAAATCAGCATTAAAATGCACATTAATTTTTGCAGCTCTGAAATACTTTGCTACAGAACTGCCTCTATTCTATAATTGAAACAGCTCTTCATCTGCAATTTAGTTGCTGATTGGTTTTTAAGTATTTTTAAAAGCTAACAGCTCAGATGGAAAAAGGTGGCATACCCTTGGGTTTTAAATAAGAACACAGATGTCATGGCACCCGGGACGCGTTGGGCCACTGGAGACCACACTTATTTCCTACGGAGAAAGTGTTCTCGTCCCTGTCATGCTGTTAACTGTTCAGGAGAACATAGAATTGGCTCCACCTCAAAAATAAGCCCTTGGTTATGAGGGAGTTCGCCTCTGAGGGAATTTCTTAACTCCATTCTCTGATTCAGACATTCCGGACTTGCTTCTCTTATCTTCTGGTACCTCCCGGCTTGTTGTGAGTTTCAAGAAATGTCAAATAGGCAAAGGAGAGGCAAACCACCAGAGCAGGTGGGTATTCACAGGCAGGACAGTACCTACAGGTAAGAAGCTGGAAGAGCTTGAACCGAAATGCCAAGTCAAGCATTGGAAGAGTTGTGGATTTTATTTTTTGGCAAAGCCAGGTAGCAACAAGGATAATGCAAGGGGGCTGTGTCCCCATAGCAACACCTAAGAACTTCAATATTTAAAAAAAAAAAATCTAGGGATTCTTAGCTGTGTGCCTGCCTCCTCGGTATTAAGAAGTCAGTTTTGACCTTGTTACGGGGATAATGGCGTGTGCCTGAGAACGGACGGCAGATACAATTCCTAATTGTGCCATTCCTAAATTTCTCAGTGGTCAGCTCACCTACGTTTGTGTGTTCTTTCTTCTGTACCAATACTCTTGCTGATGTAGAAATGGATTTCACAATGGAGCGAGCGAGCCTAGCTAAGAGCGTCTCTTTTTAAAATAGGTGTCAGAAGGCCATAGGAAAGCGGGAGGGATTTATGCACATCCTCATCAGAGAAACCGTGAACTCTTTCAAAAGCCTTCCAGCTGCTGCAAGCCCTCAGCCTGGACTTAACCCCCTCCTCACCGTGACCCCTGACTCAGCCATACCCTTCACTGTGAAAGGAGCCCAGGAGGCTGGACAGGGTTCAGTTCTTCATTTGTACATCACCCCACCCAATTCCAGTCAATTCCGTTTCAATCCCCATGTGGTGTAGACTCCCTGAATGAGGGCTGTGCTGAACCCTTTGCCTACATGACCCTCTCCCCAACCTTTGTGTCCCTCTGAACATGAGTCGGGCTCCTACCTGAGTCTGTGTCTTCGGAAGTGCGATTCTAATTGTAATATATATATATATATCCCTGTTGGCTTAAATGTCCCACAAATTCCTTCTTGGTCAACATGGACATATTGCTGAGATGTTATAAAGCAGACATCTAAAGTAATAATGCTTGAAAGCCAAAAACTCCTATGTGGATGTAAAGTGCATTGCCATTAGAGAGTTCTAGAGATTAAGATGTGGAGGGAGACTCCAATGAGCTCACCAAAGGGAAGCCTCAAGAGTCTCTGGAATCCTCCGGTTGCTGCTTTAAATCGGTTTGTAGACAGTAGAGGGCCAAGGTCAGGCCGCCCCAAGATGGACCACTTCGTATAAAGATGTTTTTGAGTTAAAAGCAATCAAGACCCAGCAGATCAGGAAAAGCTCTCCACCTTCCCATCAACTGCCTAAAAAGAATTTAGATCGAGGACCAGCTCCAGGAAGAGGGCTGTCAGCACAGATAGCTGCATCATGTAAGACCCAGGGGTGCTGGACAGAGAGGAGCCCAGGAAGGCCGCTTTGGCCAAAGTCCTCTCTTTGTCCCATGGCTTCTGAGTGGCCCCGCACGCATTCGTTTACCAACCATTTACTCTGTTGCGTTTCCCTGTGAATTGCATTTCTTCCCTCTGAAGCTCCAGGCCCCTACTCCCTTCTCCTTAGTTCAGAACGGCATATATCCTTCCTTTTGCCTGCCGTCAGAACTTCCATGTCGGTGTGGATTCCCGGTACAGATGCCCTTCGGCTGGATTTTCTCCCTGAATCTGTCTCATGTCAATTCGATTCTTAGTCCAACTAGAAGGACCTTCAGAGGATAGGAATTTTTCTCCCTGACTTCAGAAACAGATCCAGATTCAAAGACAGGTGAACTGTGCTCTGTGAATTCTGTCTCTCTGTTTAGGATCCCAGGCAAAAGTTGAGAAGGTAAATTGTAAGATAAGGGGAAATCCTGCTATTAGTATTTTGTTCTTACGGTTTCCGGGAGGGAAAAAAAAACGTAGTAATAACAACATCTAACTACCATCTATTATTTACTTAACTGAATGCCCAACAATGAGCTTCATACTTTAAAAAATTTTTTTTTAATGTTTTATTTATTTTTCAGAGAGAGATAGAGACAGCGTGAGCCAGGGAGGGTCAGAGAGAGAGGGAGATACAGAATCTGAAGACAGACTCCAGGCTCTGAGCTAGCTGTCAGCACAGAAGCCACCCAGGCGCCTTGCTTCATACTTTATATCCATCTTAAACTTCGTAAAACCCTATGAGGTGGATGCTATGAAGATCTCCTTTCATAAATACGGAAACTGAGGCTTGACAAGGTTAAGAAATGTACTCAATCTCGTGTAACCATATAATGTACTATGTATGGGAGCAACATACAGTCCAACATGCCTTTGACTTAAAGAACATTGTGAATAATTCGTAGATTGTTAAGAATTCATTACAAACTATATCTCCCTACGTTTCCTTCACATGAACTATACAGTCTCTACTCAAAGCCATGGCTTGTTAAGAAAAGTCACCCAAGTATGGAACAGAGAAGGAGAAGAGCTTTCAGGTAATAGATTTCTCTTTTTTCTGATTGTGATACGTAGGGCAATGTCTAGTTTCTTCATCTTATGGAAAGAAAGTTACACAAAGGAAGATGTGATCCTAAGTCCCTTATGAAAAAAGAAAACCCACCACTGATTAAAGATCTCATGAACAGATGCAGAAATGAATTACCTTCAAGTGTGTGATTATTTAATTCTCTTAAACGGATCATTATCTCAATTATACTCTCAACATTTGAATAAAATATGCAGAGACACCAAAGGCATCTCTTCCGTAAAAGCTCAAAGAAAGTTTCAAAAACACGCGCACTATAGTCGAATTTCCTTGAAAATATGTTGATGGTACCTGGGGAATGAATTTTAAACATTTCCCCCAATTTCTAGGTATGAGCTTCCTTCTCCAGCTGAAATTGTCCAAATCAGGTTGCTTTCCTTGTCCTATTCCTGTGGAGTTCCTAAGTCTAAAGAAAATCAACCAGCCAAGAAAACAGAAACAAAAGGGGAATTCGCAAAAGGTAGAGATCAGGAGGCTGATGGATCTTTAGAAAAAGATCGCCTTTAAAAAAATCTCTTCTTTCGTGACGGAAGACCCCAAGTGCTGATGAATAAATGCCACTACAGTAGCAGCACCGTGAGAGGTAAGGTACCCCAGAAAGTGCTAGAAGGGTACTGTGATAAGGATTTCTCCGAGCCATGGTCCCTGATGCTCAGCTCAGGTGCCCCCTTCCCCCCTCCATGTGTTGTCTGCAGCTAACAAGCATCGGGCTGAGATGCTGGAATCCTGCGGAGTCCCGGAGGCTCGTTTTAAATGTCCCTAGTCCCCACAACCAGGCGGGGCTGGGGACACACCTCCAAGGAGCAGAGAGAAGGCAGAGCAGAACCAACTAGCCCCGTGGAGGGAGGGCACCCAAACATCTGCAGCCAGGATCTGAGTTCAGAGAACCCCGGAAAGTCTATTTTCTGTGCACGATAGGGCCTCATGGGTTAGCGCAGCTTGAAAGGTTTAAAAGCTCGGCGTGTAGCTGTGCTAAAATAGATCTGTGCAGCAAGATTGCCAACCTGGCTTTAAAAAGAGGGACAGAGAAAAAGAAAAAGAAGAGGAAAGAAAGAAGAGGAGGAAAGCTGCCCACACGAGGAATGGCCAAATGAAATAAGCCCTAGACCCACCCGCTGTCACATCCAGACGCTTCCAAAGAAGATGTACTCTTTCTCTGTTGTGCGTAGGATGCACTAGGAATTCAGCTTTCTGGAAATCCAAGAGATTCCTTATGTTCCTGCCTGTGGTTTCCTTCCTAGCCTGTACCTGGCACCTCTCAGAGAGATTTCCAAAATCACCTGCAGCCTGGGTGCCGTTCAGATTCGATGCGTTTGGGGTCGGTATATTTTGTTTGTTTCTTTTCTTTTAAAATTCCTCAGTCGAGTCTAATGTGCATTAGACTTGCATCGAGAAATGCTAGTGTTGACTTATATAGATGTCATTTTAAAACCTGCCTTGATTACCTTTTGCTTTGGGAGATGGTTTAGGCACTTTTTTTTTTTTTTAAGTTCTAAGTGGAATGTAAATCCCAGCCTCCTGAGCTGAAGCAAGGAACTTCCCAAGGAGAAACCCGGATTCAGGTTGGAGCTATTTCTGTGTTTTACAGTTTCTAAGGGACACACCCCCATCCCCTCCTTCCCCCATTCAATGCAGCAGAAAGCAAACTGTGTCTTACACTCCCTGGGTGTTCCGTGTTGGTGGGACCAGGCAGCTGTCGCACGGAAGCCACCACCACTGCTGCTCGTGCAAACTCGTTCACACCTCTCCTTATCTCGGCCACTTGCACTGCTTTCTGTGAACTGCAGCAACCATATGTGTTTGATGGTTTAACGGGTGCTTAAAATGTCTCTGAGATTACACTCTGATCTGGCATTAAGACGAGAAGTTATCCAGTATAGAGCAAGACAGAAGGAGGCACACATTTGGTATTAGGAAAACAATTAGTTGTCGTTAAAGGAAAGACTGCGATTCCTCATGTTGTTGCCAAGCAGTGAGCATGTGCTTTGGGGATCCACAGGAAGACCCCTACGTGCAGAGAGAGCAGGCCGCCCCCCTCCGGCCTGGGACCATGCCGTGGGCTGCCTGTTACAGCATCTAAGCAGGCAAGGTTGAACAAAAAAGTCCAGACAGACACGAGTGGCGGGACTTTTTTTATTCTGTTTTATAAAACAACAACAAACCTGTATCATCGATGCTTTTATTTTTTATTTATTTTTGAAGTTTATTTGTTTATTTTGAGAGAGAGGGAGAGAGTGTGAGCAGGTGAGGGGCAGAGAGAGAGGGAGAGAGAGAATCCCAAGCAGGCTCTGTGCTGTCAGTGTAGAGCTACCCCTGGGCTCGATCCCACAAACCTAGAGATCATGATGTGAGCTGAAATTACGAGTCAATTCTCATCTAACTGAGCCTCCCAGGTGTCCCTTTTTTCGCGATTTTTAAACTTCCTTTAAGCTTTTTACAGAGGTGTTACCTTTGATGTCTGCCTATTCTATTCATATTTTGAGACTGTAATTTAGGTAATGATCTGCTTAAGAGAATTACGTCATCTCTTGAGATCGTGACCTGAGCCAAAATCAAGAGTCGGATGCTTAACCAACTGAGCCACCCAGATACCCCTCATTAATGCTTTTAATGGCACCTATCATGGATGCCTATTAATGACAGAATTAAGAAGCGATATAAAAGCATTTCCTGAATGTGAAGAAATTTTAGAAATTTCTGTGCATGCAGTATTTTTTTTTCTTCGTACCGCACAAAGTGATTGTGTGTCTTATAGTGAAGTGGTATCCCAGGCTTGATGATATCAAGTCTCTGCTCGCCACAGGGAGGGAGGCTTGTGTCCTGGTAACTGAGATGTTCCGCTCGTTAGAGACAAATTAGAGTCCAAGGCAGGACTGACGCTTTCCCAGAAAACCAATTGCTAAAGATTCACAATGTAAAATACTGTCAAAACTGAGTAGTCTGTTTCCCCAAATAAGTAACTTTACCTCTTCAGACATTAGATTCCTCATATATGTAACATAAAGGCATGAAGCACAAAATGGCTTCCAAGGGACCATCTGAACTGCCACTGGAAACGAGAAGGATGACATTGGGGCAGCGGGGCCCAAAACAAGGGCGCACAGACACAGGCCGCCTGGGTGGCTCAGTCGGTGAAGCGTCCGACTTGGGCTCAGGTCAGATCTTGTGGTTCGTGGGTTCGAGCCCCGCATCGGGCTCTGTGCTGACTGCCAGCTCAGAGCCTGGAGCCTGTTTCAGTCTGTGACTCTCTCTCTCTCTGACCCTCCCCTGCTCACGCTATCTCTCTCTCTCCTAGAAATAAATAAAAATATTTAAAAAAAAAAAAAGAATAAGAATCTTACTTTGAACAGAAATCAGTTCCCAGCGCTTACAAACCAGCAAGCGAAAGCCCTGAGCTCCATGCTCATAGCCTCCCCCGCACCCCCCTCCGCGTTCTACCCCTGTCCTTGCCAGAGTAACAGAGCATCCGATTGATCAAAGAAACGCCCAGGACACCATGTGGTTTATTCTTGATGAGTCCCCAGGGAGCGCTGTCCAAGAAGGATCTGACATCAGAGCCCATGAGTAGATGTGAAGGTGGCGATGCTGGACGGAACCGGGCTCCCAGCGTTCCCTGCAGCAGCTCGGACAAACCCGACTCACCCCCACTAGCCCGAGCCAGCAGTCACCACGTCCGATGGGATTACGCTAATCCATGGCTCCAGACTTGCCCTGTGTTTGAACAAACAACCGAACAATGAAGAAGCCTGGATTCCGGGAGATGCTCCAGCTAAGCCTGTTGGCAAATTTCAGTGTTAAGTGAGACCTTTCACTGGCAACTCGGAGGGCAATTTGCATTTAATGGCCTTTAGAAGGGATTCATTTTCTCCCCCTTCAGTAGGGTAGTCTTTCATTTTTGATAATGCCCAATTCTTTCTATTGTGTGTAAAGCAACAGAAAGAAGGTTGTGTTTCTGTTAGAGGGCGTCCCTGGCCCCGGGGAGGGTTTCCGAAAGGCACGGCTGGCAGAGAACTGCAGGCTTTCTCCTTGAGGATCAAGCTCAGGGAAGGGGTCCCTGGCTGGATGGGTGGCGAGTGTCAATGACTCCTATGAGTAAAAAACAAAACAAAACGAAACACAAACACAAGCACAAAACAAAACAACCCCCCCCCAAATAAACTGTCTAGATTTTTCTTCTGTCTGATGACAGGTTCTATGAGCCGCAATCCATTCTTGTTCTGCTGCCTCGTCTGGTCTTCTGTTGCTCTTGCATTGGTTGCCCACGAATCGGCAAAGGCTATTTTGATCCTCCTGGATATCTTAGTATAAAACATCGCTGTTACTAACAGAAACGAGACCGGCTGGGGGGAGATGTCACACTAGTATTCGTTGCTAACGACATCTTTTCTGGGCTCTCAGGGACGGAGGGTGGTGCAGACAGCATCACGGTCTGGGCCCTTATCCAGGGAGGTCACTTACTGATTCTTCAGTGTTCCCTCCAGTCCTGGAGACAGCAATCGGAGGAGCCAATACAACACACGTACACACTTGGTTAAAAATGATGCTATTTGTGGGTGTGTACCCTTGGTCCTGTGAGTGTGTGTGTGTGTGTGTGTGTGTGTGTACATATCGAAACCTTTCCAAGAATATATGCCAAAAAGGGATTGAGGCAGAGAAATATGTTTGTGATTTTCTCACACCAGTAGGTGTCTACCGTAGACACATATTTTAATAACTAAAAACTAATATAAAGAAAGGAAGGGTGGGGTCCCAAGCACATTTGAGAAGAAGCTCGCCCTTGTTGACTTTGAAATATGTAATCACCCAGGGCAGTGCATTCTGGAAACCCCAGTTCCACGTAGGGCCTGAGTAAGTGAGAATAACGGACCCGGGACACTGAGCCCCACTCTGTGCTGGACTCCAAGCCCGAGGCTCATTGTGTAGACAGAGAAATTGTGGTCGCTGATTTTGTATCAAGTGTCTGATGTTTCACGTGCTAATTATATTGACCCGTAAGGACAGGTCAGAGCTAGTGGCCGGCTCAGGAGATAACATTAGACAAGGCCTTATCCAGTCTTCCATTGGCACTCTGTGCACGGAGCAGTGGCCCTCAGATACCTAACTGTAAGAGCCGTAGGTCTTTTTGATGTGGTTTGGAGTAGAGGGGTTCAGAGCCGAAGGTCAAGAAAGAATTCTTGAGACGTCTTCGATGCAAAAATGTGGTTATTTTAAAGCACGGGGACGGGACCCATGGGCAGAAAGCGCTGCACTCGGGTTGTGAGGAGTGACTGATTATATACGATTTTTTATCTCATGGAGAGGAGGGTGATGTTCGGGCTCTGGGAAATTGAGTCTATAGGTTTCTGGAGATTGCTTTTTCCTTCATTAAGATACTTGCAGACTGATGGAGACTTGGTACCATTTAACTATTTGCTTTTCCTCTAACAAAGCGTTAACGCTGCGACAGTGGGGTCTTCCTGGGCAAATGTCACCAGACTGTCTCAAGGACTTGTAAGGAAATTTAAGTTTCCATTTGCCTTTGTTTTCCACATCATTTTCATTGAGGAAAAAAAAGAGAGGGTACACCCGAAGCTCTCACTTTTCCATTGCGCTTTATCTCTTTGGTCTTATCTGGTGTGGCATGAAGTCACTTTAAATCTCTGTTCAAATATCTTTTTCTAAATTATTTTGTAGACCTGCATTTGATGTAAGGGAGAGGGAAAGGCCTTTCTAAGACACAGATTCACTCTAAATCTGTATTAAAGGCCAATGTCATCAGAGGTTGTGACTACAGGGCTCTTAGAGCAGCCAGAGATAAGGATGGAAAATTGTTTATAAATAAGATATTGATCAGAAGCGTTAGTAGAAACTTGGATATTGGTCTGGGAAAAAGGAAAGAGCAATCCCTAAACAGAAAAGCACAGGAATGGTAGGGCACTCTCTCACCATCGGAGACCAACGGAAATCAGACTCAGAGATGGAATACTTGGGTGGTGGGGGAGATGGCGGAGGGGAACCTCCTTTCCATAGCCTGCTTGGGTCTGCTCCCAGCCCGTGGAGAGAAGGGCTTAGGGACAAGGACAGGGAGAGAGGAGAGAAGGACAGCCGACTCTCCCCAACCTACCAAAGTGCTACTTACAAAGGGACACATGTGGATTTCACACTCCCTGACTTAGGACACTCCTAGCAACTACGATCTCTCTCTTTTTTAAAAAAATGTTTATTTATTTATTTTTGTGTGAGAGAGAGAGAGAGAGATCATGAGCGGGGCAAGAGCTAAGAGAGAAGGAGACAGAATCACAAGTGGGCTCCGTGCTGTAAAGCACAGAGCCTGACACGGGGCTCGAACTCATGAACCGTGAGATCATGACTGTAGCCAAAACCAAGAGTCCTATGCTTAACTGACTGAGCCGCCCAGACCCCCCAGCAGCCAGCAATCTCTAAAAGAATGGTAAAAAATCAGGAGATTTAAGACTTTCTCTTTAGGGCCCTGTTAAGGGTTAAAAGAAAGAAGGAACTTGGAACAGAGCCAGCTACGTGATGCGTGGGACCCAGTGCAAAATGAAAACGCAAGGCCCCTTGTTCCAAAAGCAGAAGAAGTGTCATTGAAGGCACTAAAACGTAAAGCTGTTTCTTTTCCTCCATGGTCTCTCTCTCTCTCTCTCTCAACTTCTCATGATTTTTTTTTGTTTTAATTTGCTGTTTAATGTCGATCTAAGTAAAGAAAAAATTAAAATTTTAAATTATTAGCACGAGTTTCAGTGTTCACTGTTATAGTGTGCTTGCTAGTTCTGAATGCAAATATCAGTGCATTTAATTCATGTGCAGGATCGGTAAGTTTACTCAGTTCATATTTCATAGCTTATATGTTCATGTGGGTCTTTTTTTTTCTTTCCTTAACAAAACAGTATGGCAGAGGGGAGGGGAGAAAGGCAGTCTTTGTCGTCTGGGAACTGGATTTGACATTCACAGCTCGGTCTCGGTGTTGTTGCAAACGGGTCGGACACTTACACTGAAGCCCTGCGCTCTCTTGTTGAAGCAAACAATCTCACAGAACATATCCTCAGCCCAGGTCACCGCGCAGCCCACAAAATACCCACCAGCACCCTCTCTTGCTGAATGAGTGACACTCTGTCTTTGCTTGTCACAAGAGATGGAGGACTCGGGAGGAGGGGGAGGGGAACACTCCTTCCATAGCCTTCTTAGGTCTATGGATGTCCGACGTTGAGCCTTGCGCAACCTTTTCCCTTCTAATAGATAAGATTTATTAAGATACCCACTCACGGAACTGCCCCCGGCTTTGCGACAACATCCAATCTAGAACAAGCCTCTGCTTCCTCAGATGCTCCCCCAAATCAGCCAACCAGAGCCCAGTCCTGCAATGGGTCCTGACACCCTCTCACTAAGATGCCCTTGATTCCACGGCCAATGCGAACTCCTCACTGTGACGAGGAATAAACCCACCTTGTTAAGCGCAGGTGTGGTCTGGGGAGCACGCGGCAGCAGACCAGCTCGACTGCCTTTAGTTCGCTTCTCCACATGTACACGTTCTATGGACGTTAGCCTGGGATGGGGAACCATACGTGGAAGGAAAAGGAAGTTTGGGAGCCTATCGGTCCCCTCCTTCTGTGGCATCATTGTGAGTGTGCGTGGCTATGAATCCGTGGGCCTAACATGAGTACGGAAGGATATGATAGGATTCCTCAGTTTCTCCTATTTCTTAGTGTCACTGCTTTCCTTCTGCGTTAGAGACCGAGTTCTTTCTCACACAGAAAGGATGGCCTCTCAGGGGCCATCAGCATCTCTGTTTACTCAGTCACAGATGTGACATGCTTGCCTTGCCCTCACTTTGAGTCTCACCAAACTACAAATTATGGATCAGCTGGTATTCTGTGCAAACGGGGCCCCCTGAAAGCGACAGGTCAAAGGATGACTGAATGGTGGACGTGCCTAGGGGGCAACTATTTTCTGCTCACACGCATGCTCCGTTTGTCCCATCGGACTCACTTACAAAACGCCAGTTCAAAGACAACGTTAGTAAGAACACCAGGGCAGCGACAACAGACGAGTAGACCAAGCAGGTGGCCCTTTCCCATGGCCCCACGCCAAGACACAGGTTGTGTGGCCGTCAGGCTGGCCCTGACCAGAAACGAACTTGAGAGTGGTGAGAAACCCTTGGTAGTGCTCAGCGAATTGAACTCAAATACTTATTCCTAACCTTTTGCTCAACCTGTCACACTCGAGGGCTATAAAACAATCCCATCAATGACAAGGAAGAGCCATCCATGGGACAGCCTTTCTTGTTCTGGAAGATCTCATCCCATTGTAAGAATCACTGTCCTAAAAAATTCTTGGCTTTTTTTTTTAAGTGTAACTATGATGACATTTTATTTGTGGAACTTTTACGTGTGGAAAAATTATGGCCGAGGTCTAGTTTCAAAGCTAGAGCCTAAGTATCTATGGGCACCCAAAACAGCAAACTTCAATTCATTTAACACTTAACATTTAATGAGTATTTATCAGATGTCCTACTGGCCAGGAAGTGTTGATGAGCTGTGAATTCAGAGATGAGCCCCTCCGCCCCCCACCACGGACTTCCCTCACTGCCTCCTCTAGGAGGAAAGAAAGCCTCCTTTAAACATAGGAGCAGCAAAGCCACTTCAGATATAAGTGACAGCCCATTTCTACAACTAACTTAAAAAAAGAATTCCATTTTTATCAAGGACAAAAAGGAAGGCCATTTTGGTGATAGACTGTGAGATTCCCTTGCCTTCGGTGAAGAATGTCTCCCTCAGAGCATTCTTGGTATATCGCAACGATTCTTTACATCGAAGCCCTCTCTCTTTGCACCTGCTCCTTGGTTCTGTAACTCCGGGTCAGTACCAGCCAAAAGAAATTGTATAGGAGTCACAAATGTAATCTTGAGATTTTCAGGAACCACGTTTTAATTTTTTTAATGTTTTTTTAAATTTATTTCTGAGAGAGAGAGAGACAGCATGAGCAGGGGAGGGTCATAGAGAGAAGGAGACAGAGAATCTGAAGACAGGCTCCAAGCTCTGACCTAGCTGTCAGCACAGATCCCAATGTGGGGCTCGAACCCATGAACCGTGAGATCGTGACCTGAGCCGAAGTCAGACTCTTAACCGACTGAGCTACCCAGGTGCCCCAGGTGCCACGTTTTAAAAGTTAAAGGAAATGGGTGAACTTCATATAAATGTTTTTTAAATGGATTTTTAAAAAAATGTTTATTTATTTATTTATTTTTTAATATTTCATTTATTTTTGAGAGAGAGACAGCATGAGCAGGGGAGGATCAGAGAGAGAGAGGCACAGAATCTGAAACAGGCTCCAGGCTCTGAGCTAGCTGTCAGCACAGAGCCCGATGTGGGGCTCGAACCCACGAATCGCGAGATCATGACCTGAGCCGAAGTTGGACGCTCAACCAACTGAGCCACCCAGGTGCCCCTTATTTATTTATTTTGAGAGAGAGAAAGCGAATGTGAGTGGGGGAGGGACAGAGAGAGAGGGAGAGAGAGAATCCCAAGCTGTTCCAAGCTACCAGCACAGAGCCTGACCCCATAGACTATGAGATCATGACCTGAGCTGAAGTTGGACACTTTAACCGATTGAGCCACCCAGGCCCCCGTATAATATTTTATGTAAACAAGTGTACCCTAAATATTACCTGCATGTAACTGATATAAAAGTCACGAATGAGGTAGGTACCTTCGTTGACATTCCATCTGGTGTGTATTTCACTCAAGCACAGCTTTGCTCAGTCTATCATGTTCCAGAGGCTTGGAAACCACACGTGGCCAGCAGCTACCATAACCAGCAGAGCTGTTCCACGTTCGCATATCACGGCCATGCAGTCTGAGTGAAGTGACAGCCATCATCGTGGCTCTTAGAAGGAAATCGTTGCCCTGATTCTGGGACAATGGTCTGGAATTCAGTTTTGGGACAATCAGATACATGGCTGTTTAGGAGACTAAGTTAAGATTCTAGGGTAAAGTTTGACCCAAAAAGTCAATGTGATTTAAGAGCAAGAAGTTGACACCAGGTGAATTCCTCAGCTATACCTCGGGGCCAAGGTTAGAGAACGCAGAATCGGTTTGAACAGCAGAGGAGACACAGTAAACCCAAGGCGACAGACCATTTCTCCCTCATGGACTTGACTGCTCAACGAATCATTTTTTCTTCTGGGGGACATTGCGCTCTTTCCTGGACAGTCACTGTTATCACCCATTTGGCCCATTTTACTAAGAGCTGAGTCTGGATCTCCTAACCTGGTCACCTTGAGCTGGGGACCGGGGATCATTTGACACTCCCTTAGTTCTGTGCCCCTTTCCTGACTCCAATTCCCAGGATTGCCGCCACAGAAATTTGTCACCACTGGCACCAGAAAGGTGTTTGCACTGCATGGAGCTGTTAAGTCTCCGGTGCTTCAAGCAGAGAAATAAAGCCCCATCATGCAATGCGCCCAATTTCCATTTGAAAATTGCTCTGCAGGAAAACGACACTGAGGCTGCTCTCTGTTTTGTCAGCTGATTATCTAGGCTTTCAGGTCCTGGCTTATGATGACGCGGGAGAGCCCAGGGTCGTGTCGGAGAGAGAGAAGCCCCAGATAAAACCACGTCCCCGTTTACATTTCAGAGCTGACCCTGCAGCTGAGATAGAAGCGCAGGGGTCAGATCGGGGAAGGGGTGGGGGGATTATTGCATTAACCCATGGAACATTTAGAACGAAGACTTTCATTGGGACATCAATAATTCAGTCTTCTCCATTTGTTAGTCTGGGCAGATGACATTTATTTTAACAGGCCCTCTTTTGGTGGGTTTTTTTTTTTTTTTAAGCACACAAATGCCTTTGCTGTAGTTGTCTGCTGCTGTGCCAGTGTCTAGTCCGTCTCTTTCAGGCAGTTTTCAGAAATGTAAGTCCCGGGACCTCAGTTGTTTTCTGCTTCTACTCGCTCTCTACCCTGCCTCTAGCCCAGCTCTGTGCCTGCTTTGTCTCAGACACTTGGGCTAATTTCATCGTGCCTGACTGTTTTGCTCCTAGAAATGTACAATTTGCATTACAGTCATTTTATATTTTTCTAGGTTTTCTCTCTCTGAGCCTCTTGGGCTTTGATTCCTTCTTTGTTAATAGGTTTACCTGACACTCCTGGCTAGATTTTCAAGATTCTGAGGTTGAAGATGGAGTCTCCAATTTGCCATGGCTGCGTTCTTCCAACTCCTGAGACCATTTCTCCCATCTGTTGTTCCCGCAGATGGGGATGGACTGACCACGGCCCCAGGGCCAAATCTGGCCCTCCATCTGTTTTTACAAATAAAGCTTTATTGGAACAGAGCCATGCTTATTTGTTTCTGTACTGTCTCGGGCTGCTTTCATGCTACAGTGCAGAGCTGAACACTAACAACTCTCTAGCCCACCAAGTCTGAAATGTTTATTCTCTGGCAGTTTCCAGAAAGTGTTTGCTGATCTGTGCTGCAGACTTATGCTCCTCAGTCTAGAACATTAAGGTCACAAAGGGGAAGAGTCAAGCAGGCATGGCTCTGACTCCCATTGACTCTGTCCCCTCCCCTGGGAGTTTCCCTGACCCTCCCCGAACCTCAATCTTCTCATTCACACAATGGAAAGAATAACATCAACCTCACGGAGTCTTGAAGATAATTACCTGAAATAAGTGCTTACAAAGGGCAAGGCATAGCTCTGGATGGAGACAATAAAATCATCACAATAAAATAAATGGCTTCATAATAATGACAAGGATCACCGTCACCATTACCAATTGTAGCCTCCTGTGCCAAAGGGACTCTTCGAATAGAATGTTTTCTAGGATCGCTCACCAGGGAAGCCCATCAGATGGGAGAAAATGGTGCTATTGGAGGGTTCCGTGAGGAAAACTACTCCACGGGTCCCACGCCCCCTTTCCCCATCTCTGCTCGGGAGTCCGTATCTTTGTCACGTGCTAGCAGCAGTATCTGCCGTTACGAGGTGCGCCAGGCACTTCAGGTATAAGTGTGCGGCATTCGCGTGAGGTTGAGTTTACTGCAGCTGTCCATTAGGGCGTTACCAGTTAGGTGCTGGGGCCGTAGTGTCACTGCAACTTTCTTGTCACACCTTTTCCTGCACAGTGATAGTGCAGGCACAGGACAGTGGCTACTCCACATCCACTGGCTTTTGTTTGTTTGTTTGGTGGGGGCTTTCTGGAAACCCACTGTGTTAGCCTGGGCTCTCCAGAGAAACAGAGTCAATAGGAGATGAACGTCTGTATACGCCTATCTGTCCGTCTGTCAATCTACCTACCTTCTCCCCCGTCCATCCATTGACCCACCTTCTCTCTCTCTCTTATCTATCTATCTATCTATCTATCTATCTATCTATCTATCTATCTATCCTATCTATCAATTATCTATCTACATACATATCCTATCTCTCTATCCTATCCATCTATATATCTATCATCTATCTATCTAATCAGAAGTTGGTTCACACAGTTATGGAGGACCCGAGAAGTCCTCAGATCTGTATGCTGTAGACTCAGAGTTTCTAATGATTGGAAAAATTCATTACTTTGGAGATATAAAATGATGTTGTAGAGGCATAACTATGGACATTCTTATTATAATATAACATAATATATATAATAATATTCTTATTATATTATATCATAATGTAACATAGCATAACATAACATAACGTAATGTAACGTAATGTTAACATAACATAACATAACATAATATAATATAACATAATATAATATAATATATATAATATATATAATATAATTAGGCTGTTTGTGGCCAATGGAACCATTGAAAGAGACAACCCAGAGCAGTGCAAGGGGCAGATGTTGACTCTATCCTAACCTGGCTCTGGCGGTGGTGGCTGCTCGGGGCGCTCTGTGGACAGAGTCCTGTGGATCCTTCTGGAAACCTCAGTGGCACAGAGCACGTGCATGCCCTTGTCCTCCACAGTTGCCTGCCCAGAGAGTGACCCTTTCTTTAAGGTGATAAGTTCTTCTTTTCTTCCAGCTCAACAAACTAATCTTTCAACATAGGCTCCATGTTCTAGTAGTTGTTACTTTCTCAACGATCTGATGCTATTTTATGCAAAACATTTACGCAACAAATCCATGTTCGTGAATCCCCGTATGTATCTATCATCACCTGAAAAATTTTTTAAAGTGCTAAAAATATGTATTTATTTTCTATTTCAGTATTATAATGAAAGGATATAAAATATTTTAAAAATGTTTTTGATTATTTCGGAGGAAACATATGTACCATCTACATGGGGTTGCTATTACTTCCACTCCTGAGATGCAGATGTATCTTCTGGTAAGCCGCAGGTCCCTCACATTGGTTTCCTGTTTGCACACCGATATTTTCCAGAATCTTCACTGTATTTCTCTCTCTTATTCTGCCATATTTCATGAGCTCACCTTCATATCCACCTCATGAGTCGCGTTTGATTAGAGACTGAGGACCCCCTTGACGTATTTAAATTCAAGTTACAGCTCTCCACTCTGGAAGTAGAAATTTTGCAGTGTAGACATTACACTGTGTTCTCTTCCCTCAGGGGAAGCTCCTGAATCTGCAAAATTCTGACTCTTATAGATGCTGCTTCATAGCTGTAAAGCTAGATTGAAAACTCGCAGGCAGCAAAGACCGTGTCCTCTCTATTAGTGAGCATGGTGTAAAATATTTAATCCATTATCAATAAATATCTGTTACCTGGTGCTGTGGACTGAGTAGCAGCCCCCCAATTCATACGTTGAAGTCCTAACCCCCATGTGACTGTATGTGGAGATAGGGCTTTCCTAGAGAGGTGATTCACGTTAAATGATGTCACAGGGTGGGGCCCTGATTTGATGGGATTAGTGTCTTCGTAAGAAGAGGAAGAAGCTCCAGTGATCTCTCTGTCTTTGTGGAGAGAGAAGGCACCGGAAGGAGCTGGCCACAAGCCAATAAGAACCTTCTCACCAGACACCTGTCATGCAGGTACCCTCAGCCCAGGCTGCCGGTCTCCAGATCTGTGAGCAAATAAGTGTCTGCTCTGTAAAACCACCCTCGTCTGTGACATCATGTTGGGAAAGTCCAAGAAGAAGTAATAGAATTGCTTCATCGACTCATTGACTAATAAGTATTTTAGGTTAACTGTGACTCAAATTATTCTACATGGTCTTTCCTAAGAAAGCTATAAAATCCCAAAAGCTTATACAGTGGACAGATTTGACCAAATTTCACATATAGTGAAAGATAAAATAAACAAAACTATTTAGAAATTGGGAGAATTTGGGAAAAAAAATAATCTAAAAGATAGCTTACACAATGAATGTAAAAAAAAAGAGTGAGTAGAAATTAAAAGGCGAATGATTTATATACATGTGAAGATACATTCAGCCTCACTAATAAAGATACACCAATAATACAAGATAATATATAGGAATATTTTAAAATAGACTTTATAATTTTATAGAAACATTGAGAGGATAATACATGGTTCTCATATATTCTATCTCTAATTTCTTCTATTATTAATATATTGCAATAGTGTAGTACATTTGTTACAATTAATGGACCCATGATGATAAATCATTATTAACTAAAGTACATTGTTTATTCAGAATATATACATTTTAATGTGTATGATTCATAAACTTTAAAAAGTTGATAATCTCCAATATCAGTGGAATACAGTCTGTCATGTGTGGTTGATGACTGTTAGTTGATACCAATTCCTTGGAGTGCAATTTGACAAAATCTATAAAATTTAAATGTGCGTACCTTTAAATTAGCAATTTCACTGATAGAGATTTCTGTTATACCTGCCCTGACTCAAGTAGGGAAGACATTCTTTTTTTTTTTTTTTAATGTTTTATTTATTTCTAGGAGAGAGAGAGAGAGACAGCGTGAGCAGGGGAGGGTCAGAGAGAGAGGGAGTCACAGACTGAAACAGGCTCCAGGCTCTGAGCTGGCAGTCAGCACAGAGCCCGACGCGGGGCTCGAACCCACGAACCGCGAGATCATGACCTAAGCGAAAGTCGGACGCTTAACCGACTAAGCCACCCAGGCGCCCCGAAAGTAGGGAAGACATTCTTATAGAAAAGTTCCCTTCGGCAACAAAAACATAAACCACCTACATGTTGATGGTAGCACATGGATTCAGTCTTTACAGACCGTATGTATGTGTAGATCTACATTTAATATATAAACCTGAGCTCTAAGCCCTGTACTGTAACACAATGTTATGTCCAGCCCCTGTTGTTAAATGAAGGACGTGTCAAGGGGGAAAACAAAAGTTTCCCTGAGCCTCCTGGGGTCCCTGATTGTGTCCGAAAATTGAACTGAGTGCAAGAGAACAGGCAAAAAGCATGCACATGTATCTAGTAGGAGTTTATGTGACACGAAGCCCTCGTAAGGAAATGAAGAGCGTAAGAAATTGTTCAATCTGAGTGCTTTCGTGCTGCATTTGATGCAGGGTGGAAACTACTGGAAAGAGAAGATAGGGCCAAGAGTGGGAACCGAGTATAGTGAAGAGGGGAAATGTAGTGAGGTCTTTGCTCAGATTCTAACACCTCGAAAATAAAGGCATGTCTCACACGAGGGTCTTCGGATCTGCTTCAGGGAAGAAGGAGGGGGAAGGTCAGAGTCAAGTGCTGCTTCTGCCGTTTTCTCAAACCCTTTTAGCTTCAAATATTCAACAAGCCAAGGCACCCTATCTTGGGTTGGAATGTTCTGAATCCTGTCAAAAGCAAGTTGCCAAACAAGTACACGGTGTTCGTAATTCCGTGGGAATGTACGACATTTCTTCTGGAAGGTGCCCTGGGTGTGCCTTGCTAGACATCACGGCGCTGTATTATAGCAGCGCCAAACCCACGGGGCTCCGATGAATGGACAGGTTGAAGCAGTCAAACATTTCGTCAGTGACACTGCAAACAAAGGTAGGACTTTAGACACGAGATGGCAGGCGGTACAGGTGAGAAGCACATAAATACTATAATAACTGTGGCACTTGCTGGTGGAAAAGCGTGGAACTCTTCCCTGTGGAAGGGTTGTGGCTCCCTCTTCCCGAGGCAGGGGCAGGCCTTACAGGAGATGGACCGGAGGCTCTCCTTTGGGGGTCGGTGTATTTTGTAGACTCCCCGCCTTGCCCCAGGGCAGTTGGATCAGCTGCATACACTCGTGGTTTTGCAGATGAAATTTCATGTGCGAAAATAGGAAAACTGTGTTAATTTGAGTTCATTTTCTAGCGTCTCAGTGCCATTGCATTTTGCATTTTCTAATTTGCCTTTTCAAAAGAAAAGATAGAGCAGAACTGACTCCATATAATTTTATAGACATGGGGTGGGGCTGCTGGGAGGAGAGGGTAACTACAAAATCTGTGTGTACTGACTCCACCCATCATCTGCTCTCCGTCTCCAAATATTTGGGGGTGCGCTCTTCTGAAACCTGGAGTTGGAGGGTTTGCAAGCGCCCTCTAGAGGCCAGGTTGGCTTTCTGCTGGGAACTTGCCCTTAGGCACTCGAACCAGGTGCCCAAGGGGTGTGCCAGGGGCAGAGAGGGCGTGATTTCTCCCAGTAGGAGGGGGGAGGGGTTCGTCCAGCCAGTGAACTAGTCAGGACACTGAGTCAACCTCGCCTGGCTGGAGCTGGAGGCTCCATCTGATCCATCTGCTCGGAGGGCAGCCCTGGATTCGCTTCTGCAGAGGGCACCCATCCTCCGGGACTTTGTGTGCTAACCCAAGCCTTATTACTTAGTGACAGATGTGTGCCCCGGGGCCGCAGAAAGCAAGTCCTTGGTTATAAAAGTGATTGCACACTTCTACGGCCAAGACAAGGTAAATGCTTTAAACCGGGTTATTACATTATCCCCAAAGAAACGCTCACGGTGAATATTGAAAAGGTTCTCCAGTCTGCAATTCAAATGTTCCCTTTTAACTGTTTGCCGTCACAAATGAGTCACTCCTGGCCCCGTTAGGCAGCATCCGGGTCTCTCCGGCCGGGTGCCTGCATGCCTTTCCCTGGGGACACTGTCCTTTTCTGCCCGGACAAGGACAATTTTTTCCCAATGAGCTTCTCATGCCAGTCTTGTGTCTCCCAAGTCCATTCTGGGCAGGGGCAGCCAGTGTAGCCTCTTAAAGATGGAAATCTAACCATGCTCCTTCCTTTAGCTGTTTTCTGTGGTTCCTGGACTAATCCCCATGCTCTTTGACGGGCCTTTCTCTCCCTCTCATTTCCTACAACCTGTCCTCGCTCCTGGAGCTCCCAGCCGCCCTGACGGCTTTTCTGACACTCAACGCCACAGGATCTCTGACCTTGGGCCTTTACACTAAATCTTTCCTCTCCTGGAGTGTTCCTTCTGAGTCTTTCACAGGCAAATGCCCCTAGCCACGTGCTAACTTATTATCACACCTCCTCCAGGAAGCCTTCCTCACCACCAACCTCTAGGAAGAATTGCTTCCTTTATTTATTTGCTTTCTCTTTTATCGTCGGTCTCCCCCACCCCATCACGCACACACAGTGAATGTCCCAGGGGAGCAGAGATCTTACAGCAGGTGCTCAGTAAATATTTGTGAAGTCAATGGAAGGAGGCGCACCAGCTGTTAGGATGGTTAACTCTGGAGGGCGCACCTTTTCACTGGATACTCCTCTGCATTGCTTATTTACCAGCAAGAACACTTCCTTCCTTCGTTCGTTCGTTCGTTCCTTCCTTCCTTCCTTCCTTCTTTTCTTTCTTTCTTTCTTTCTTTCTTTCTTTCTTTCTTCCTTTTTCTTTCCTTTCTCTATGTCTTTCTTTGGTTCTCTTTCTTTCTCTTCCTTTCTTTCTTTTTCTTTCTTCCTTTTTCCTTCCTTCCTTCCTTCTGTCCTTCCTTCCTTCCTTCCTTCCTTCCTTCCTTCCTTCTTTTTGGCTGTATGCTTTTGGTTTTTTGGGTTCAAGATACCCCAAAGCAGCTCAAGCTTCTAAGAAGGGGATAGAAAAGCAGGACGTGGTAGCAGAAACAAAAGCAAAATGACCACAAAGTGGTCTCTCCACAAAGTGGTGACTCCAGGCACCTGGTGGGGACAACGGGGGACAGAGCAGGAAGGAAGGGCCGGCCACGTGCGCCTAAGTTCAGCTCGGTGGGGGCCTCGGAGCAGCCAAAACAAGAACCAGATTATCTCCTTGAATGCAAACATCCAGTGCCTAATTTGGGAGGCTTTGGCACACTCTTTGACCCGCTGAAATTGATTTGTGATGGTAATTTGCTGTGATAACAAATGGCAAACAAGAGACACCAACTTCTTTAGATGGAAGGCATCAGCTCAGGGAAGCCCGGATATTTGTACGACTACTAATATTTGTTCTTCTCTTCCATTGAAGGGATTTTATTTGCATGTTATGTTTACCTTAGCGCAAATCAAAGTGATAACTGTAAGTTGTTGGTTTTTTAGATTCGCTGCTTTTTAAGAAAATGATAATGATAGTAATAGAAACATAATTAACATTAATTGAGTGCTTCCCTCAGGTCCTGTGCTAAGTGCTACATATATTATCTCATTAACCCTCACAATGACTTAATGAGGTAAAAAGTGCTATACTCTTTTTTTTCCCTCAGTTTTCAGTGAGGAAACTGAGGACAAGAAAGATCTAGGAACTAACTTCACATTTACAGGCCTGTTAACGGTTTGTGAGGTTTTGAACCTGGATCAGACTGATGCCTGGAAGCTCTCTCTCTGGGCTCTATTTCTCGCAAATGTAAAAATTTCAGACTGAATTGGAGGAACAAGATCTACATATGCAGATTTAAGCCCTAGTTCATGGTAACTCTGATTTTTTCCTCAATTTCTGGATTTTTTTCCTATGTAATACAGTTTGATTCCAAATGTCCTGATAATATACCAGGGCCCCTGGGTGGCTCAGTCGATTAAGGGTCCAACTCTTGATTTCAGCTCATGTCATGATCTCACGTGCAGCCTGCTTGGGGTTCTCTCTCCCTCTCTCTCTGCCCCTTCCTCACTCACGAAAAAAGAAATGTACTGATAACATACTAAAAATGCTTCTTGGTCCAAAACAGGCCATTTGGTGGCTTTTGACTTGGTTTGACTTGGGCATAATTTTGTTAACAATCACCATATAAGTGAGAAACTTCATAAAAGTGCCCAGTGGGCATAAAAGGGAAAATTCATTCCCTTCATTCCCATCCCCATTTCCAAGAGCTGACTACCATTAATAATCTCTTGTGTGATCTTCCAGAAATGACTCCTCCTTTCCACACATGTCTAGATGAATACATACATACCTTTGCAAATAAAACACAAGCAGGCTTATGGTATAGAGGGTTTTCTACAGCTTGCTTTTTTCCCATGAAAAACATGCATTTAACATTTGACTCATCAAAAAAAAGTGTAGGCATCGACTGATGCAAAAAAATTATTTGCAATTCATGGACTGTAAGAGCGCAAGACTGGAAATCACCAAAATGGTCATCAATTAGAGATGAGTTCAGTTAATCATATTGCACAAAATGGATTGCCATGCAGCATGAAAAGATCTGGATATGCACATAAAGGGAAAGATGTCTTTTGTTCTTTCTTATCCTTTATTCAAGTTTTCTAAGTCAGGTAATGGAAACTATACAGATTTCCCCACCACTGTCCTACCAGAAAAGCCTTGCTTAATCCCCTATCGTTCTGAGAACACGGACAAGGTTAGTGCTAGAAGTGTGTCTCTGAAGCCATAATTCAGAAACCGTCCCTTGCCAAATGCAAACCAAACGTCTCACTGGGCACCTGCAATGTGTGAAGTACTTGGTTATCTACGTGTTTCCACGGAGACGAAGAAAAGGGAAGCAAGTGTTATACATATGTTTGCTTGTATCGCTCCAGCTCTTTCTCCAGCGCCTTTCCTTCTATCCTATCACATAAATTAAAAATACAAATAAAACAAAACACAACAGTGAAAACACCCAGGTAAACTCAGATCTAAAAAAAAAAAACAAAACAAAAACCTTAGTAAACCCTTCAACAAGTGGGTATCTTCTCAAAGTTTGGAAGAGGCTGTAAAATTTTATTTCTGTAAATGCAGCACTTTAGGGAGGTTTTGAAAGTTTGACAATGTTCTCAAGGCGTTCTTTGCGGGAGAGATAGCCTTGGCATTAAAGCCCCTCACTGCGCTGCTGCAGTCGTGGCCTCCTGGTCATGTGTCCCCTGACGCTCTAAGCTTTGGTCCTAACGGGCCCGCGTGCCAACTATTGATTCAGATGTAGCGAATGGAAGACAGGTGTATCTCATAACACTTGTGGTTTATGATTTAGATTTATTTCCCTTGGAGTGTTATTCTTGATCATACCATGATTTTAAAATCAGTGGAGCCAGACGTGTGTTTAAAAAATATGGTAGGGGCGCCGGGATGGCTCAGTTGGTTAATCATCTGACTCTTGGTTTCGCTTAGAGTGTGATTTCACAGTTCCTGAGTTGGAGCCCCACGTGTGGTTACTTGCTGATGGTGCGGAATCTGCTTGGGATTCTCTCTCTCTCTCTCTCTTTCTCTCTCTGTCTGTCTCTGTCCCTCCCTTGCTCACACACACACACACACACACACATTCAAAAATGAATGAACTAAACTAAAATACTGGAAAGCTGTTTCAGTGCAGGGTGCAAGGCATTTACCTATCAGTAGGGTCCTAGAAGCCCTTTGCTGCAGCTGGGCATTAGTCCTTTAGTTGCTGAGTAATGGAAAGTTTTGGAAAGTCCGGAGAGTCATGGGTGAGAAGCCACATGGCCAGGATATCTGGGAAGAGTGAACTCTGGGGGGCCGGGAAGTGTTTCCATCGTTAACAGCTATCACAGCTGTATTGGCAGATAACTTGAATTATGCAACAAGTGAAAAAGCCTGATGTGTCCAGAAAAAACCAATACCAACAATCAGAGAACTGAAAATATTTAATTCAGCAAGCATTTATTCAGTGTCTCCGGTGTGCCAGACACCACACCAGCCATAGGGTTATAGCAATGGCTTGGACGGCACCAGCCGGCCTGCCTAAGACCATGGTCTAGAGAGAGAGGAAAAGCTGTGCCAAGGGGAGGGATTTATTTTATGGTGATGACTTAATCTGCAAAGGGGAAGGTCTGAAGGAGAAGTTTCTTATTGCCAGGCATGATGGGGAAAGGATCAGCTTCCACCCATGGCCACGAATGAAATAAATTGCTCAGGGAGAAATGGCTGCTAATCACGAGGAAGACATCTTCTGTCTGCAACACAGGAGGCTGGGTTAGCTTTAGTGGCCGTCCCCACGGGGAGGTGGCCACCCACACATCCAGGGTTTGCCACTGCCCTCAGACAGCAGGGCGTGCGTGTTGTGGACAGGTCCCTGCGACTGTGTTCCTGCTCAGTGCTCTGTGGAAAGGAAGCACCAGCTCTGAGGAGTCTGAATCCAGATCGTGGGCACAGATCACTACGTCTTCCCTAAAAACCACTTCTGTGACTGGCGAGGAGTTCCATCACAGAGTTCCCTCGGCCTTTGGAAAGGCTCTGACTGCACCCTCAGCCCCTGCGACTCAGCAGATAGAGACTCCATGGGGGGCTCCGGGTCTCAGAGAGGAACTTCCCAGGTCTTGCGTGGCGCCCCTGTTGGGTACAGATAACAGATACTCGTTGAGGGAACAAGCCATGTTGCAGAAAAAACATCAGACTATCTTCCTCCCGGTGGCTGCTTCCCCCGTGTGTCACTTTGTGAAAGCTGCTTGTTTTGTGGAAACAAACACATTTTGGCTTCTTTTTGGCTCAGTGCAGCCAGCGGAAACGCCAAGTTGAATCCCATTCTATTTCGTGAATCATCCTCCGATCTGCCAGCCGAATTCTGGCTGGGGACACTTGTTTTAGGAGAATGAGGTGCGGAGCGCAAAGCTAGCATGTTGATTCTCAGATCCCAGGCCATTTGTAGTGCAGTTCGAAACACAATGTTTTGACTGAAAAGCTGATCACATCTGCGATGGGTGTCAGCAACACAAGATAAATATTGAACTTTGTGGTGTAATTTAATAGCACCAGAGCTTGGAGGATGAGCCACTTTAAGTGTTGTGCTGTTGGTATGAAATCACTCTTCCCCTAAAGCTCCTTTAAAGAACAGAGATATGAAATCACTCTAGAAATTTCTGCTGCATCATACATACATCATAATGAAGATGTATGAATATGAATATGTGCTTCAGATGTGGGTGGGTTTTAACTAGGTTTAAAATACTACTTACAGTATGAACGTAATGATGGATATGTATGAATAATGAAAACGTACTTCATATGTGGATGATATTAAACTAGACATCAGATACTACTGGTCACCTGGGCATCTCCTAGGTGAGGAGAGGAGAACCTGCAACATGCGGAATGTCACGAAGGCCAAGATATGTTTTGGGAATTTATTATTTTGAAAACGTGTGCCCTTCTCCCCATAAGAAGCATGTTTTATTGAAATGATGCTATGTGTGACTATTTAAAAGTTCAGTGTGGCTACTTGTGGCTTCGCAGTACTGGGATTTTATTAGAATGATAGGAAATCCTCAAATTTACTTTTCTAATGGACTGGCATACATGGAATGGCCTCTTCAATTCCCCAGCTGGTCTATTTGGTGAAATGTGATCCTATAGGTGCATGATTAAGCCCATGTTTACAGGTCCAGGGTAGAGCATGAGTTTAGAGTGGGCTCTCAATGTATTTGTTGAATGAGCGGATGGATGCATGAGCAGACAAACAAGACATTGAATCTGACACTAAGACAGGGGATCTAGTTTTGGTAGGTCTCTTTGGTTTGTGTTGTTTCCCCAGGATCTAGAGAGACTTCGCCTCTGTGTTCAAAAGTCCAAGTGTTTCAAATTAGGGGAGGTGTTAGTTTTCCTTTGCCCCATGATACATCAGCGCAAACGCGGCAGCTTACTGTGACATGATGCGCCAGCTTGGAGTTCTGTCACTCATCCAGCACGGCTCACCTGGGTTCTCTGCTTCTGATCTCACAAGGCGGAACTTGGGGTGGTGGCCTGGCAGAAAGTAGGGTCTTGGTCTTGGCCTATGAGCTTGTAGCAGAATCCACTTATTTGTGGTAAGATGGAGATCCTCCTTTCCTTGCTGGCTCTCCTCACCTCCTACTTCCTTACAATATATCAGCCCTATTCACGTGGGACGTGGTTTCTCAGAATTCTGTAGTTATTTCTGTCACTGTACGTTCTTCCTCTGCATTGTTATTTACCTCCCACAAGACCCCACGCTTGGCCCGTCTCCTGTGTGAAGTCTCCTTGGATTCCTGAGCCATGGTGGGCTTTTCCTGTTTTATGCATGCTGCTTCCGAGGGGTTTTGTCTTCAGACAACGTATTTAGGCCATTTAAAGTTCTTTGTGTAATTTACTTTACAGATGCAGGCTACATAAATTTGTAACATAATGCAAAGAGGACTAGGCTATTAGCATCGCCAATTAGTAACCTGGAATCTTCCTTAGAGATCACATTGTCTAAACCTATAGTTTTAAGATGCACAATGAATTAAAAGGTTCATCCAAGTCCTAGAGGTAGAGCTCTCCTTTACATCTCCTATGGCTTCTACTAGTGGTTCAGGAATTATTTGAGAAAGAAAAGAAAAGGCAATATGGAGGAAGGGAGGGAGGAAAGGAAGAAGGAAGAATGTTGATATTTTTTCTC
>JAESUZ010000445.1:0-20921 GCA_017311185.1 Proteles cristata cristata | reverse complement strand
AAACCTGATATTTAGAAGGAAGATTTTAAAGTAGATTGATTGGGGCTTCAGGAGAGGGAGAATTCAGAATTTGTCCATCCATTCAGCAAATACTTATTGGTAAAAGCCTGGAGGAGGAGTAGCAGTGGGGAGCCTTTGCCTGCGTAACCAGGAAGACAGTGGGCGGGAGGCAGAGCCTGAGCGCCTCTTCAGGTCTCTAGCATCGCTCTCTTCGTGGCCAGGTTGCCAGTGGACGGTTTGCTTGAGCAGATTAGAGAGAGGCTGCAAGGCAGACAAGGACACCACCACAGGGTACCAGGCTTGGGACTAAGCTGTGGGCTGGAGAGGTTGAGTCAGGGATTTGAGGCAGACAATGGGTAAATATGGAAGGCTGAGGAGGTGGGAGCCTAGGTGTGAACTGGCATCCTGCATGGATGGCTTGTACTTCCAAAGACAGGGAAGGTCAAGGACAGGATGTGAGAGGAGGGACAGCTTAATTTTGGAAATAGAGGTTGTCATTAATTTTAAAGTATTTTTTTATCTTACAAAGAGAGTCCCTTCAGGATGCCTTTTTTCTAATAGTTTATTGTCAAATTAGTTTCCACATAACACCCAGTGCTCATCCCCACAAGTGTCCTCCTCCATGCCCATCCCTCCTCTCCCCTACATCCATCAGTCCTCAGTTTTTGTCAGCATTCAAGAGTCTCTCATGGTTTGCCTCTCTCCCTTTCCCCACCATTTCCGCCCTTCTTCTCCCCCTTGGTCCTCCGTCAAGTTCCTCCTAATCCTCCTATACGTGCACACATATGATATTTGTCCTTCTCTGCCTACCTTATTTCGCTCAGCATAACACCCTCAAGGTCCATCCATGTTGCTACACATGGCCAGATTTCATTGTTTCTCATTGCCATGTAGTATTCCATCATATAGATGAACCACATCTTCTTGATTCAGGATGCCTTTCAATAGCAAACTTTCTCAGGACTTTGGACATTTTTTTTCGATTCACAAAATTTCACTTTGCCTATAGCTACCAAATATTTTATCTTTTGTGCAAAGGAAGCTCATGATATTCAGGTCCTAGTTTGGAATTATGTTATATTTTTTTCCTCCCTAGGATTTTTCATATTCATCTTTTACTGTGTAGCGAAAGAGAATGTCAGAAAGCAATGGAGGCGGTATCTTTGTTGTGGAAAGTTACGGCTGGCTGAAAATTCTGGTAAAGATTTACCTTTTTCTTCTCTTAAATCCTGAGGAAAAAATAGAAGTTAAGATCTATCAAGTGATTGGGGCGCCTGGGTGGCTCAGTCAGTTAAGCATCTGACTTCGGCTCAGATCATGATCTCACGATTCGTGGGTTTGAGCACCGCATCGGGCTCTGTGCTGACAGCTCCGAGCCCAAGGCCTGTTTCAGATTCTGTGTCTCCTCCTCTCTCTGCCCCTCCCCCACTTACGCTCTGTGTGTCTGTCTCAAAAATAAATAAACATTAAAAAAAATTTAAGGTCTATCAAGCAATCAATGCCAAAAGGCTGTCTGATCTGGAAATCCATGAACAGATCCCAATTGTGAACACTAGGAAATAAAACCTAATGAATTAAAAAATAATTGCTCCTGCCTGGGAACTAGCTGAGCATGAATTAATGGGCTTGTTGCTTCTTAAATGAAACGAGTGAAAATTTTAGAATTTCCTTTTGAGCTCAGGTTTTCCATTTACCCAAAATAATTTTTAAAATTTACTTTCATAACTTTTTAAGTCTTAGCTCAACCTGAGGGGTGGGGAGATGGGTTAAATAGGTGGCAGGATTAAGGGGGGCACTTGTGACGAGCACCGGATGATGTATGGTAGTGTCGAATCACTCTACTACTGTACACCTGAAATAACATTACATCCGCTATTAACTAACTGGAAATTAAATAAGAACATTCTAAAAATTCTATGGTTCTTTAATAAAGCATATTATTTTCTTGTAAAAAAAAAAAGTCCTGGCTCAGTGTTTTTACCACAGGTCCCGGTCGGTTGTTTGATTTGTTAGTGGGCCAGACTTTATATACAAGCTTGAGCATGCCTTTGGTTATTTTGAAGTTACCTGAAGGTATGCCCTGCTGCATTGTAGAGTAAATTCCTCATTTTCTAGAAAATAAGAAAAATGAAGTATTTGAAAAAATAAATTCCTTTACATGATGACCACTCATGAATACAACCTTTGCAATATTGCAAAGATCTGGTGGCGTGAGATCTGTACTCAGAAAATGGCAGTACAGTTCGTTCAGTTCTTCTAAACCATTTAAGAGCCATCAGTCATCACAACACAGTTATCTTGTGTTCTTCTGAAGACAGTCCTGGGCTCTGGACTACTACCTAATTCAGGGACTATTTATAGACATAATCAAATCAGCGTGGCGTTTAGTCCAAGAGAATATAGGTTACTTTTAACCAGATAGTCACTTAAAGGATAAATGTGTATAGGCTTAAACGAAAATACATTTTATCATACATTTGTGAAATGTGTGACTTCTTTGTAAGAAGTGGAAGTGAGATCTGGAATTGAGATCGGTTGCTAGATCAGGTTATACTGCGATGATCTGTCTCTTGCATTTGAGCTTTACCATTCCCCCCGGTTTTTCTGAAATGCCTATTGTGCTGTAGACTGGAGTAAAACTGCTACTAATGGTTTAAAGAAGCAGACCGTAAACCAAGGAGTGTCCAGCTCTTCGAATTCCTTGCAGTCGAACAGTAACTCCACACACTCCACCACGCTGCTGGTGAATAGCGATTGCTCAGGCCTTGTGAGCGGGAATGGTATGTATGTCTCAATACAGTATTTCTCAAGCTAGTGTTTGTTTTATTAAAGTCGTTTTATCCTTTAATGACATTTTTGCTCAGCTCAGGGAAAAATGACATAGGACCAGTGGATCAAAATGTGGTTCTGTTATAGAAGAGGAAGTTTATTAATCCAGACTTACTCATTTTAGAGCAAATACCAAAACCTTTATTTTTTAAGAGTCAGTTTTTCATGATGGGACTTGGTGACGATCTAAAATTTTTAATGTTGCAAACTCTGTGCAAGCAATACCTAAAATCATTGATAAGACCGTATCAATTTTTTGACTATACATCTATAGTCCTACATATCTTCAACACTTTTAAACTTCCCTATTTTTTGCTTGTCATGTTTGTTCATTCTTTTCCACAGTGTGGATGAATTGTGACCATACATGTGACCAATACATGAACAGATTATGGTTCCTGCACCTTATACTAATTCTGACATTTCTAGCTAAAACTTCCATTACATTTTCTTTCTTTTGTACAATTGGGCTGTTCATTACTCATAAAAGCTTATGTATTTTCATCTTCTTTGGCTTAATACATCTTTTTTATAAAAACTTACATTTCTGCTGCTATACTTTCTCCTTCTCAAGAGATTTTGCCTTTATTCATCATTTTCAGATATTATTTTCATGATGAATCCAAATAAGTTTGTGGGAGGCTTATATACCACATGGTTTTCCAACCCTCCAAAAATGGGGAGTCCTGCTGGTTTTATAGAATTCAGCAACATGATAGAGTGCCTCTATATTGAGGTTTCTCAACCTCGGCACAATTGGCATTTGGAGCTGGGTAACTGTTGTGTGTGGGGGTGTCCTGTGCACTTGGGGATGTTTAACAACATGCTAGTTTCCACCCACCAGATCCCAGTAGCACCCACCAAGTCACCCCCAGTTGTGACAACCAAAAACATCTTCAGACATTCTGAAACGTCCTAGGAGGGGTAAAATCATATAACCCCCCCTTCACTGGGAACCATTGCTATAGAAGATGAGAAACAGCTACCCCATGGCCTTAGCTCCATGCTATGTATACCGGGGTAATAGCTCTGGCTTCTGGGCCAAATGGCCGTATCAGGAATGACCCAATATAGGTAAAGAGCACAGGCAGTAGCGATTGAGGCTGGTTAATAAGTTATTATGAGAAAGCAAATTCAAAGCAGAGAAATCAGAGGTATGAGGTAAGCCATCTTGAATCCTCAGAATCGCAACGTATCAGTAAAGCCTATTGGCTTGCACAAAAATATTTGGAGGTCTTGGGGTGCCTGGGTGGCCCAGTCAGTTAAGCATCTGACTTCGGCTCAGGTCATGATCTCACAGCTCGTGGGTTCAAGCCCCGTGTCGGGCCCTGTGCTGACAGCTCAGAGCCTGGAGCCTGCTTCAGATTCTGTGTCTCCCTCTCTTTCTGCCCCTCCCCTGCTCATGCTGTCTCTCTCTCTTTCAAAAATAATGAATAAATGTTTAAAAAAATTTTTTTTAAATGTTTGGATTTCTTAAAGCCAGATTTTTCCATATTCTAGACACAACTCAGAGATGAAGCCTCATTTGCCTAGCCTACGTTGCCATTCTTCGGGGAATCAGATTTGACTGAAGCGACACATTTTGCACAGCTGTTTGACATGGCTGATTTGACAAAGCTGTTTTTGATGGCTGCCAGTGAGGGTGGGGTTACATTTTGGGCCACCTGAATGGCCTTTTTTTTTTTTTTAACATTTACTTATTTTAGAGAGAGAGAGAGAGGGAGAGTGAGTGAGAGAGAGAGAGAGCGCGCGAGAGCGAGACGGACAGAGACACAAAATTAGAAGCAGCACCAGGCTCTGAGCTGTCAGCACAGAGCCTGACGCAGGCCTCGAACCCACTGACTGAAAGATCACGACCTGAGCCAAAGTTGGACGCTTAACCGTCTAAGCCACCCAGTCGGCCCTAGAACAGCCAAATTTTTAACCATGTAATCTGCTCATCCCTGACTTCTCAGGCTGCACACCAGAATCTGGGATGGATGAGGGATGGGATAGGCAATTTGAAAAAAGAAGCTGGAAGTTGAATGGTTTATTATACCAGGTCAAATTGTCCCTGCACCAAAATGTCCTCAGACGAAAATGCCTAAATCAGGATAGCTGCCTCAGAGAGTCACATGGCCTATTTGAGCTGTGTTAACCATACCTATTACCTAGTTTGTGTGAATGTTACATATTTAGTTACGCTTTACAGGCTTGGTGCCAGCAGCCATCTCATTAGGTATGTGGGGCCACAAGCTCACAGTTTGAAACAAACATCACATGTTGGCTCCATTAATTCTGATCTGTATAACCTTGTGCAAAGCACTTGATTTCTGAAACCTTAGTTTCATCATCTGTGAAATGGGGATAATAATAGCACTCAACCTGTAGTGGAATGATATAATACTTATAAAGTTCTCGGCACTGTTACCATTATTACTGCAATTATGGCATGAACTAAAAAAAATGGGAGCTAAGTATTCAGCTTTCTACATTGTCTTCCAATAGTATAATGGTCAGAAGGATGGTGCCAAGTAGCCAGAGGGTCTCAGCAGCTGTGGCTCCCTCCTGCCTGCACACACACAATTCAGGGCCTGCTTGCGGTATGGGAGGCCCAAGTCCAAACTGTGATGTCTCTAGAATGTCCAGCTGCACCCTGGCCTAGATGCTGAGATTGTCATTAGTAGTTTCCTCTTGGGAATCTGTCCTGTCCTGATTTCGTCAGAGGGGCTGGTTTGGTCTACAAGAGATGATTTTTTTCTTGGCTATGGTATTGCTGCTCTGGGTTTATCTGGTACAAGATTTTATTTCATAGGAATCTTAAGGAACCAAGAACCTTGTAAGGGGACCTATGGGGATCTCTGTTAACCTTAACCTTTTGGGGGAGACCACAGTATTACAGGTTATACTATACTTATGCTCGATATGTGATCGATACACTACACATATGATCGATAATGATCAACCAGAGTTAGGAAATGGGCCTTTTCAGATCAAATATATTGCTTTGCTTCATTTTCAACCGTTTCATTAAAAAAATTGCCACGGAGAACTGGTTTCTGACTTATTCTCTAGTTTGTTTTGCTTCCTTTGAATGGCCTTAGGGAAGGAATGAAAAGTAAAAAACAAATATATTTTTAAAAATAACATTCTACATGTGCCTACATCAGAATAAAATAACGCTGAAGTTTGTTTATTTTTTAAATGCTTTCTGTGGATACTTCGTGACACCAGTTTTGCTTTTCCTTATATAGGGACTGCGTCTTCAGAGAAGAATGGGGTTTCTTTCAGTGTTCAGAATGGAGATGTGTGCCTTCACGATTTCACTGGAAAGCAGCACATGTTTAACGAGAAAGAAGACCCGTGCAATGGTAAAAGCCGTATCGCTCTCAGAAGGACTTCAAAGCGGGGAAGCTTACACTTTATTGAGTAAATGTGATTCCTTTTTCTAAAATCAAAGCATGATGCTTGACAGCGTGAAAATGTCCGATTTTATCTTTTACACAATGTGAGATGTATGAAAGTCAACTAATTTTATACTCGGCAACCTCTGGAGAAGCATTTGCTAATTGAGGGCAATGGTTATTGGAAGAGGAAACCGAGACCTTGTTCATGGTTTGTAGACATTTGTAGTTTGTTTTTTTATTCTTTATTTTTAAAAGAAGATTGGGTTTAAACAACACAGTACGAGTAAGACTTATTTAAAATCAAAGTAGTTCCTTTCTAGCCACATTTCTAAGAGGCTAAGTCGTCTTTGATAACGTCCTAGAAAGCACCTGTTGACTTCAGCCCATTGGTGAGTTTAGTGGTGCATGCCTTTGTTGTAAATAAGCTAAATTCTGGTGACCCACATGTCAAATATCTTCTACGTTTTTTGTATTTATTTTCTACTGTGTAAATTTATTTCTATGTAGAATCGTGGTTGTGTTATTGTGTCTAATGTGACAATTCAGAAAATCCTTGATGGTTCAGTGAATTCTAAAGCTCCTTTTGGAGATTATATGGGATGTGAAATACAGAAGCTTCACTGAAATCAAGAAATAACGATGCCAGCCAGACTGGACAAAACGTAAGCAGACAGTGCCAGAATTAGCTCATAGAGTGCCTTTGAGCAGCTTGGAAGAAGGTGCCCCACTGGGCAGACACAGCCCCAAGGGCTCATGGTCTGGCATACAGAGCGGGGACCATAGTTTAGCCTCACTCATCCTTGTGCAACCATATGCAGCACCCAATACCAATGCCCGTTTCCTGACCTCATGCCTAGTCCCGGATCAGGGAATCTGCACCAAGACTTTTCACTTAGTACCTTGGCCACAGAGAGGGAAGGAACTGTAATCTAGACCATCTGTCAGGAAGATCATGAATGTGGAGGAGATACAAACACTGCCACTTCTCAAGTCCCCAGAGCCTTTCAGAAAAGGGGAGTAGAGTAGGATTACTTTCTAAAGGAGGTGTGTATGAGGGAAAATAATTGTATTGCTGTTCTTTAAAAGGCAACTGCATAGTCTTTGTTAATGGTCATGACTGGTACCGTCTGGCCCAGCTAGAGCTACGGTTATTTTGAAAAGGTGTGAAGTCTTGAAGAATATATAGTGACAAGGGGAAGCAGCTATTGGGAACATGACCTATCCTTCAGGGCTATTGTTTCCATCTGTACCAAACCCTGATTGTTCCTAGTTATGGAGGGTGTATCTTGCTTCCCACCTACAGCTCCTTGACCAGTGTCTCAAGGATGTCCTTATTAGGAACATTGCAAAACTATTTAGTTAGGCCTTTCACTAAGGTTCCCTTGCATATATTTCAAGTGAATGTTGTATCCCAGATTAACCACAGTAATAATGTAATACACTTTTGTGAGTGCTGATTTGCCTTTGCAATATTTCTTCTCTGATTTATTTAATTGTCCTGTATTTATGTTAAAATTGACAACACTGTTAAAATCGCCAAAATAAATTTGTAGTTAAGTCCTTTGAGTTTGAAAGCTTTCACAAAGAGAAGGCGTTTGCACTCTCTTTCCTTGGCGGTGTGGCGTTCAAGTGGCCTGATTAAGATGAACGTGACATTGCCGTCTTCCGGCAAACAGCAGACACACCATCACCCTGGGATTAGAGCAGGGTTCTTCCTCACAAGAGCAGCTTCTGAGGTCACTTTTCCTCTTCCCCTTCCCCTTAATCTCTTTCAAGAGTTCTCTCTTTAACAAATGTGTCCAGTCCCGGATTTGGATCCCTTCCGTGTGTCTGCTTCCTCATCATTAAACAGAAGGATTTCGGGAGGGTGGTCACAGGAGTAGGGACTCCTGGGGAGCTGATACGCACGTGAGGGCCACAGGTGGAGGGAGCTGGCCGCACTTGCACAAGAGCTCTTGAGCAGTCTCTCCTAGGACGCTCAGTTGCCTCACAGATGTTGAGGATTACGTTGGTGAGGAAGGCAGTGACCTCCAGATCTGGGTGTGAGAGCTCAGAAACCAAATCTCCTGCATGCGGTGTAATCAAAGTGTACACCAAAGAATGCACAATTCCGATGTCCCGTAGATCCTGTCCATCACCCCCTCATTTTTTCTGTTGTGTTTTGTGTATGGGCTCTGGGCCTTAAGCCAATTTCTCTTGCCTCCTTTTTTAACTTCACACGAATAAGGGGCAGGGCAGAGAGAATGTTCCTGAGAAGCATCTTCCTTTGAAGATGGATGTCCCAGTCTGAGATTCCAATGAAGGAGAGAGAAGTGCCAGTATGAGGAGGCGAGGAGTGTCGTAGCATTGACCAGAATTTGAAGAATTTCCTCAGAACGTTTGAGAAGTTTTTTTCCCAAAACACACTGCAGTCGTTAATCCCACAAAGTAACTCTTCACTTCAGGGAGCAGCATTGTGACCTTTCTTAGCAAAAATGGTGAAATGGCTTCATTTGGGATACTAGGTTGTATGTAATGAGGTTACCTAGAAAGCAGGTTAGTTTGAAGACCATTTTGACAAAAGTCTACTTTACTGAATGAACAATTCACAGAATGGACTCGTGTGTTTCCATTTTTTTCTCCATGACAGCATTTTAAGGACTGTTCAATATGTCTCTGCCTCAGCTCCTCACTGATGCAGTTGGAGTCTGAAGGAGAGGAAAAAGGAAAGACTGGGTGGATATAAAAACATAATCTTGAATGGGCAGAATTCTTGTCAGTAGATACTTTTTCCTTTTCTGGAGGTACAGCATTCAAAAGTTGGGGCAGACAAAAATTGAATACCTTCTTTCAGAATATATTCTTCTAACTATATATATTCATCACTGAGAAGAAATCTTACAGTCCCTGATCTTATAGTCCTCTTTACCTCTTAGTCTCAAACTAGCTCTAGGGATCTGGAACAGAGACACATTGTACATTCTTTAAAATATTGCAATGACAGTGGCCTCCAGTGAACAAAAATTTAATTGTCAAAAAAATTAATGAAATTTGGCAAATTGGCTATTTTCAGCAAATTGATTCAGAAGGGACCCTCTCTGTGTCAAAGATGGAGTGCTTTTCTTTATACTTGAAAACTTGAGCCTTCAAGAAGAAATGTTGGGTCATTTCTCCCTTGGATGCTAACCTGTGGCTCTTTGAGAACTTCATTGGCCTAAGCCCCCACGGCAGGACACTGGGGCAGACTCTCTGGATGGGGTCAGAGAAGTCAAAGGTGGTACTACCCCAGAATCCAGTTTTGGGCTTTCATGTTTACTAAGATCATGATTCGGCTTCAGAAACAACAACATAACCCATCACATTCCAGATCTGATTCTTGACAAATATTTTGGAAATGACTTGGAGACAGGTTTCTATTGGATCACAGCCAGAGAAAAGCTCTGTGGATATGGAAACCAAGATATGGAGGTTTTGTGTCTCAGGGACATAGGATACTAAGGTATGAGCCTGATTTTTACATAGCACAGCTTACGGTCCAAAATTTGCATAGAAATTTAAAAGGTAAAAAGTAGTAGCCTTCCTTCTTGGTTTTAACCTGAGATTTCAAGCTTACTGAAAAATAGATCTAATATGATAATATTCATTAAAGTCTAGACCATAGCTTAGGAATATAGACTAGCCATATACCAAAAGGGGGGGGGTATATGCATGAATAGAAGAATTTACTAAGAATGAAATGAACTGAAAATGTTCCCACACTGAATGGAAATGCCAGATAGGGAGCAAAGGTTATCAGTGATTCTCCCCCACCTCCCTGCCCATGGCTGCAAAATGGACTCTTGAAGAAGCATTCAGTATGAACAAAAACAGAAATGAAGCAATGATCCCAGCTTTTTGATTCAAAATATATGAGTTCTAGTCAGAGTACATATTCCGATTCCAAAAGAGATTGAATGGTGACAACATAATGTCTCATTTCACCCCTACACCATAGCAAATTCTGCCTGGAGGCACATCACATGGATTGCTGCATAATTTAAGAGCCAATCGGAAGAAAAAAGTATGTGAGATGATGAGGATTTTGGTGCTTTAGTTGAGTGAGAGAGATTTATGGTATGGAATTTCTAAAGTGAACTCAGTAAAGGGGACCCAATTAGTAGGACTGATTTTCTTTCATTCATTCAACACTGAGCCACAACTGTATGCTCACCGGCCATGGCAGGAGCTATCAATTTTAGTGTATGTGCTGCCGAAGCGAGCACAGGCAGGAGCTACCAAAGACTGTTTGAATGAGTAATTTATAGTCCAGGTAGAAAAGCATGCCTCATCTGAAAACAAACTTAACATAGGAGGCAGCACATTGTCCAATGATGGATGAGAACAACCATGACTTATGAAATACTTTTCTATGAGCCAGGCATGGTGCTTTGCGTTGTATTCATCCTCTTGATGTTAGCCACCCTAGGAGGTGGGTGCTATTATCCCCATTTTACAGATGAGAACGTTGAATTTCAAACAGCTACAGTGGCACGCTGAAGCTCACACTTGTAAATGGCAGAAGGGGAATTTGAATTTAAGTTAAACTAACTCCGAGACTTAAGTTCTTACAAAGAAATTGTTATGGAAATTCAGAGAATGGGGAGGGCTTATAGGAAGAGAAGGAGGAGGAGGAATGGCCTACTAGGTCAAGCAGATAGTACATACATGGAGACTAGTAGAGGACTTGTGAAAATTACATTAGCCGAGCTGTCCCGTGGACTAGATGCTGTTGGAAAATGAACACTGGGTCAAAGCCTGGGTCAAGTGTAGGTTATTAGCCGCTACGAAAAACCGTAACGCCAATTTCAAGTTGCAGACCTATAGGAGGTGGACTGCAGGCCTCACTTTGAGAGATCAGGGACCAGGAGCGGCGCTACAGAAGCCGGCGGGGGGGTTGCAGCTGGGGAACCCCGCCCGACCTCCCCCTTTTCCTTCCCTGGGAACTAGAGGGGCCCCACTACTCGGCTTCTGCAGGGCGGCGGGGACGCGGCCAAGTCCATAGCTAGGATCCTGGCCGGCGGCCCGGCGCTCGGACGGCCGCGGCGGGCGGGCCTACTTCTCCCGCCTCCTGTGAGGTGGGCTGCTCCTCCCCTGCGCAGGTCTCTTTCCGGGACTCGGAAGGTTCCGCTCCGCTGCGGGGCGGGGCTGGAGGGCGGGCTCACCGCCTTGCTCGCCAGTTCTTCTCAGGGCGGGGCGGGGCCACACGTGGTGGTCGTAGGGGCGTTCTGCGGCCCCCGCGAAGCGGTCCGCGCAGACCTTGCGACTCCAATCCAGCTACACGCTTTCCGCTCCGCGGCGGGGGCGGAGCTGGAGGCGGGTCCAGGGGGTGGGGCGTGAGGCGGGTCCAGGGGGTGGGGCGTGGGGCGGGCCCAGGGCTTCCAGGTGGTAGCGGCGGAAGGGCCTGTGTCTCCAATTTCCTCCGGGGTTGGCGGCGGGCGGGGAGGTAAGGGGTTTGAGGAGGCAAACTAGTTCCCGCCCGGAGCCAGGTTCTCCGCTGCTCCCGTGGTCCATCCCCTTTTCTTCCCCCCTCGAGCCGCGACTCGGAAGGTGGCGTTCCGCGGCGGGGGCGGGGCGGCGAGGGTGCTGCGGCAGGCGGGTTGGATAGGGTTGGCGACCCGCCCCGGGGCCTCTTCAAGACCGCTGGGAGACAGAAAAGGCTCGACGGGTCGTCGTCGTCTCGCGTCCTGAACCCGCTTCCTCGCGTTTCCCGTGTGGCAGCTCGGGACCTGCGGGCGGCGGGCGTGCAGCGGGCCTGGTCAAGGCGGGGCCGCTCTAACGCCAGCCCCCATCACCGCCCCCGCGCCTTCCAGAAGAGCGAAAGTCTGGTTGGCTTGCTTTCCAATGATACTTTGGTTCTTTCATTTTAAAAAGTCTCGACCTCCCACCGCCAGGCTCCATTCCGAGAACTGAACGGGGCCGTGAGTGCGTGGGAACCAGGCCCGCTTGGCGGCCGCAGTCCGGGCGTTCCACCACCGCACAACCCGTCGGCGGCGCCGGCAGCCCGCGGAGATGAGGAGCAGGAGCAATTCCGGGGTCCGCTTGGATGGGTACGCGCGGCTGGTACAGCAAACCATCCTGTGCTACCAGGTAAGCAAGGACCACCTCAAGCTGCCCTCTCCTGGCACGTATTCTCCTACCCACTCCCCTCCTGGGTCCTGAGTCTTTGCACTTAAGAGGTTTTTCTCTGCTGGCCCGTGATTACCCTCACTCCCATTCCACCCCATCCACCTTCAGGGGACCGACGTGCTGTGCGGCCACTCTTCACAGATTCTTTGACCACTGTTTGGGATGGAAGACAGAGCCCCCCGGGTGCCTTGAACACAAAAATGGGTCTTTTTGTATTGACTGTCCTTTTGGGGGTGGGGCGCGAGAGGAGGCGTGTATAGGCTGCACAGAACACACTGAATGAGGACGGGGAACTGAGGCTGCTGCTCCTTGAGTTGCTTTGTTAGAGACGCACCTGGGAGGACCGTAGGGGTTACTCTGGTTGATATTTCACAGGTGAGAAAACCACAGACCAAAAAGGTTACCGTCTGAACCAAACGCAGGTCTTCTCCCAAGTTTAAGGGGACCTGTGAGGCTGCCCATGTGGTCTGATGTATGACTGTGCCTGCTCTTCTCTATTACTGGACTAAAGTTATATGTGGGCCCATCATGTAAGACCACTGGACTATTTTTATTCCTAGTGAAGACAGCAGCGATGTCCCTTGCCCTCAATCAGCAGCAACTATTTATAGGACCTCTCTGTCTGAAAAGGAAGTAGCATTCCAGGGATAGAGGCTCAGCCTACAAGTTGGAGCTGTAATCATTCCCAAGCCCCTGACCATTTTCCCTTCTTAGCCAGTTTCTCAGTCCTATTTCTTCATTCAGGAAATATTTATTGTGTACCTGTTATATGCCAGGCACTCTGTCAAGTGCTGGCCCTACCAAGAAGAATAAATCCTTGTAGTATGATGAGATCTGTGCGTAAGGTATAGGTCCAGATGCCTTTGTCCGAGATCCTTGGGGCCAGATGTTTGGAAGTCAGAAATGTTTGGATTTTAGAAAGGTAATATACATAGATATTCCTTAATAACTGCAATGGGCAGCATCCTTTACTCAAACCCTTTTTTCTCACATCGGAAAGTGAATATTCACATTGAGCAGGAAAAGTAAAGCCTTAAATAGTTTCACATCAGTTCAGGTCACTTTTTGCCACCAAGCTTGCTGCAAACTTATGAAAGCACTTGAAATTTTCAGAGCTTATTGGCTTTTGAAATTGCACACGGACTGTGGTCCTTATTTGGGGGAGCTTAGCCCAGTTTGGGGAGCATGGGTGGAGTCCTAGAAGACATGACGTTCAGGTTGAGAATTGAAGAAGGAATAGGCAGGTAAATGGTGGTTATTATTTTTGCCTTCCTGTTTGGATTATATTATAATTACATCTACAGATTGTTTTGAAATTTCAAAATTGAAAGGATTTCCCCTTCATTACTGTGATGGAAGGGGCTATAAGGAGAACTGATGAAGCCTGGTTCTTGTGTCACACCCGTGTTTGTCCCCCCGGCCCTGCCTTGAATGGCATGTGTTAGCTTCGACTCAACGTCTTTTAAGTCCAAGCCCGCATCTGTAAACGGGGACAGTAACATGTACCTTCATCGGGGGGTGTTGTTGTGAAGAAAATTTGTGTTCCGTATGTTGCCAGGTACCCAGTAGGCAAACAGTAATAGTGCTGTTGGTGGTATTATGCCTGACATAGGCCACACGTCCTCACCTCACCACCCTGGCCAGTAATACTCCCTTTTTTGAAGGCCCTGATACAGCTACTACTTGCTTTCTAGTCTGTGAACGGAATCACGTCTCCCCATTGATGCAGTGAGATCTTTTAAGCACAGAGGCCTTCATCCGTTTTGTACCGTTTGGGTTAAGCACTATTTCAGGCTCATGGAAGATACCGTTAAATTCTTGCTGATAAAATAATTCCTGTGGGCCCTGACCCAGCTATTGATCCAGGCTTGCCTTCTCGCTGGAGCAAAAGAACTGCCTTATTAAAGCAAATTTGCAGTGTTGGACTTTCCTCTCCAACATTTTAATGATTAAAAGAAAGTTATCTTAGCCTTTAGTTGTATTTATTTGGGGGGTAGTTGGTGAGAAGCTCTCATGTTTGCTCTTTTTACTCCTGTGGCTGAGCAGAATCCTCCCAAGTACAGGGCTGCTGGGAAATCCCAGGGGTCTGTTTGCAGCATCAGGCTCCTTACCACCCCTCACCCTACCCAGCCCGCCCTGCCCAGCAGCTAGTCTTCACAGTCGTAGATCCTTAACCCATTAAGAGCCTCATCATCTTCCTGAGTGATCGTAGGTCACCTTAGCACTCTAAAAATGAATGGGCAATTTTATGTGTCTGTTAAAAATGATGATAAAAAAATGAATGAACTGGACTAGTGGTTTCTAAATTTATGCTGTATCTCCCCATCTCCTGTAGATATATGGAAATGTTATGAGGTGTTTTTCATTGTCAGCTTATTCAAGGTCTGAATTCTCCTTCTGATTTGCTTTCTAAATTGATTTCACTTGTTAGAAATCATTTAGTGTGAAATATGTTAAACCACATTCTTCTGTTAGAGACAGTAGTGTGTTAGCTAATTCCTTTTCCTGTATCTGTGAAAGAGAACAACTTTTTTCATTAGTCATTTGCCAAATACATTTGCTACAAATATTACTTAAATTTTTAAGGCAAAAGAAGATCTATGTTTATAAAAGGGTCCTTTTGCAGATATGATTTCATATGTACAGAGAGTATAAATAATACACTCTAGGAAGTAACTTCAAGTAATTAGTGACTTAAAAAAAAGAAATTCTTAAGATTTATTTTGGTCCAGATAAGAAATACTAAATGTACATCTCTTGAATATAAGTTCTGTTTGAAGGCTCATAAAAATGTTAAGTACACAGTAGCAATAAGACAATATGGATTAGAAAGAAAAAGTGATCTAGCCAGTGACTGTAACTGCAGATTATTTGGTATATAAAAAGCAGATAATTAAGAAACCAGAGCAGTAACTAAGTATTGTTCATTTAAGGGAAGTGGAATTTAAAATGAAAAGAATGAGGGGCGCCTGGGTGGCTTAGTCGGTTAAGCGTCTGGCTTTCGCTTAGGTCATGATCTCGCGGTTCGTGGGTTTGAGCCCCGCGTCAGGCTCTGTGCTGACTGCCAGCTCAGAGCCTGGAGCCTGTTTCACTCTGTGACTCCCTCTCTCTCTGGCCCTCCCCTGCTCGCTGTCTCCCTCTCTCTCTCTCTCTCTCTCTCTCTCTCTCCTAGAAATAAATAAAACATTTAAAAAATAAATAAAATGAAAAGAATAAGATAACCAAAACATGGAATAGGGAACAAATAGTAATAATAATAATAATAATAATAATAAAGACTAGTTTGGGAGAAGTTTAAAAAAGATATAATTAAATACTATGAAATAACAGGGGCGCCTGGGTGGCTTAGTCGGTTAAGCGTTCAACTTTCGCTTAGGTCATGATCTCGCGGTTCGTGGGTTCGAGCCCCGCGTCAGGCTCTGTGCTGACTGCCAGCTCAGAGCCTGGAGCCTGTTTCAGTCTGTGACTCCCTCTCTCTCTGACTCTCCCCTGCTCACGCTGTCTTTCTCTCTCTCTCTCTCTCCCCCCTCCCTCTCTCTCTCTCTCTCTCTCCTAGAAATAAATAAAACATTTAAAATAAATAAATGAATAAATTCTATGAAATAACAGAGCAATGGGAAGTAGGTTAAAGCATTCTTAGGCCTTTATCATGTTACGGAGAGAGGTATTATATATTTAAATCAAGAGTTTATATGTAATGCTTAAACATGAAGGGAATATATAACTTAAAAAATTTTTGCCAGCATAACTTTTTTTACAGTATTGTATTAATATCAGGTGTATAATGCAGTAATTTGACATTTCTATACATCACCCCGTGCCCTCCCTAATCCCCATCACCTTTTTCACCCTTCCCCTCCTCAGGAATATATAACTTTTTAAAATTTATTGTTTATTTTGAGAGAGAGCAAGAGCAGGGGAGGGAGGGGCAGAGAGAGATTGAATCCCAAGCAGGCTCCATGCTGTCAGCATAGAGCCTGATGTGGGGCTCGAATTCATAAACCATGAGATCACGACCTGAGCCAAACCAAGAGTCAGTCGCTTAGCCAACAGAGCCACCCAGGCACCCCCGGCATATATAACTTTTAAAACAATGGAAGAATAAAGAAAATTTAATCACTCCAAGAGAAGGAAGGAAAAGAGTGCTTAAGGAGAGAGGGAAGTTAAAAAAATATATGAACATAAAGGACAAATAAGGAGATGCAAGTCGGTCCACCTGTATTAGTAACCAACAGTAGATGTAAATGTTTAAATTAGCTAGGTAATAGAAAATACTAAAAATTAATATATATGTAGCTTATAAGAGACACAGCCTAAAACAGGATACTGAAAGGTTCAAAGTAGTTTAATTGGACAAGATATAGAGGCAAATGCTAACCAAGAAGAAGTTGATGTGATTCTGCTAATATCAAGCAGTAGAGTTTGAAATTTTAAAAACTTTAATTATTAGGGATGAAGAATATTATTACTAAATGAGAAAAGGATAATTCACCAATAAAATAAGGCAATTTTACTTTAGCAGAATACTAACAAAATAGCTGCAAAATGTATAAAACAAAACTTGACCTAATTGTAGAAGTTAACAAATCCATAATCTTACTAAGAGCTTTTAAACTCCCCTCTCTAAGATACTAATAGACCAAGCAGAGGGATAATGAGGACATAGAAAATTTGAGCACCGTAAGAAACAAATTCGGCCACATGTGCAGGCATAGAACTCTGCACCCTACCAATAAAAACATATTTGTTTTAACCTTGCAAAGCTTTTCAAAAATTGATGATAAATTAGGGTATAAAGTCTTTTTATTAATGTTTATTTGGAGAGAGCACAAGTATGCATGCACAGGGAGGGGCAGAGAATTCTAAGCAGACTTCTCCCTGTCAGCACAAAACCTGATGCAGGGCTCAGTCTCACAAACTCAGATCAGGACCTGAGCTGAAATCCAGAATCAGATGCATAACTGAGCTGCCCAGGCACCCTGGGTATAAAGAAAGTCTTAACAATACTGATCAACTTGGTGCACACCAGAGTTTTAGTCAAAATGCAAGGAAGTTAGAGAACAATAACTAAACAACTCCTGAAGCTCCTCCAAATACGTTTGGAATCTTACTAAGCCCACTTCTAAATTTATCTAAATAGATTATGCATATATATGTGTCATGGATGTGTGTGTGTGTGTGTATCTTGCTAAGAAAAAATTAGAATGGAAATTATGAAATATCTAGAACTGAATGACAGCAGAAGCATTCCAGATACAAATTTTTGAGATACAGCTAAAGTGGAATTTGAAAAGAAATTTATATTCTGAAGTAAATACTAGAAAAGAAGAAAAAGGGGTGCCTGGGTGGCTCAGTCGGCTGAACATCCGACTCTTGATTTCGGCTCAGGTCATGATGCCAAGGTCATGGGATCAAGCCCTATGTATGACTCCATGCTGAGCATGGAGTCCACTTGGGATTCTCTCTCTCGCTCCCTCTGCCCCTCTCCCCAACTTGCACATGCACACTCTCTCAAATAAATAAATAGTATGGCACCTGTCATTATTTAAAAAAAGAAGAAAGGTTTGAAAATTAATGAACTCAAGATTGAGATAAAGATAACCGTGCACCCAAGAAAATAGAAGAAAGGAAATAATATAGGAGCAACAGTTAATGTAAGATAAAACAATAAAGATTGACAAAACCAAAAACTGTATTTTAGAAAAGACTAACAAGTAGGGAAACTTTTGGCAGGGTTGATGGGAGCTGGGGAGGAGGGACAAATAAACAGTGTTAGGAGAAAATGGAAAAATACTATGGATAATTTTTGGCAGTAAATTTGGAAATGTAAATGGACAGTTTTCTAGATGAATGTTACCTGTGTTGAGGAAAAATTAAATTTTAGATCTGTAACTATTAAATTGAAGAAACAAAAAATGTCCTAGTCCAGGATGGGTTTACAGTCAAGGACCGAGGAACATTCAGAGGTTTTGTTTATTGATTCATCTTTGAAGGCCAAGGAATTTGGCTTTTATTCTGAGTGGGAAGTGAAGCCATGAGTGGGTTTTGAGCAGATGAGTGACATCTGAATAATGTTTGAAAAGATTCCCTGTATCACCCGCGTAGAATATTGTCTGTATGAGCAAAGCAGAGAGACCAATTAAGAAGCTTCTGCAGCTGGACCATGATGGTCCAGAGAAGGGTGGCTGTAGTGGAGACCACTGGGAGTGGTGGTGTTTGGGGGAAATTTTGTAGAGGCAACAGGACTTACTGGTGGATTGGGTGTAAGGTGTGTGGAAGAAAGAGAAGTCAAGAATGACTCTAAGGGTTTTGGCTTGAGCAACTGGTAGGATGGAATTGCCGTTTACTGAGGTGAGGAAGATTGTGGAGGAACAAACTTGGGGAGGAAGATAAGGAGTTTCTATTAAGTTTGAGGTGCCCATTAGGCTTCCAAGTAGAAATGGAAAGTAGGCAATTGAATATATGAGTCTAGAAGTAAGGGAGGGGTCTGAGGTGGAGATAAAAATCCCGGAGTTATATTAGTATATATGTGGTGTTTAAAAGGTCGTGAGGCTGGATGGGATTATAGGAATGAGTATAGACAGAGAAGAGGTGATGTTCAAATAGGAGCTTTACAGAGATAGATCCAGAAGATGACCCAACTGCCAAGGAAGACTGAGGAGAGGCAGAGTGAAAAGCATTGGAGCAAAGTCCTTCAGTGAGTGAAAGGCGTGGAATGTAGCACAACATGTGGGGGTGACCTTAAAGAGGAGCACAGATGGTTTATTCAGCAAAACAAGAAGCAAGGCAGAGTACATGGACACCATGTTCCTATTTATTGTTTCTACCTTCTCAGTGAAACATAAGACCTGCTCATCAGCTGAGAGTGCAGATGGGGAAGAGGTACTAGTTAAGATAGACCTAACAAAGCCCAAAATGTCATTGAATAAGCACAGAAATTTATTTCTTACTCATGTAAAAGCCTGGTGTGGGTGCAGGTCAGTAGGGGTGTCATCTAGTGAAGTGTCTCTGCCATCTTCAGTGCACAGCTCCCAAGGTCACTCTGCATGTCGACTCCCAGCTGGAGGATCAGGAAAGAGTACAGAAGATTGTTCATGGGAGAGTTTGACAGCCAAGGCATGGCAGCTGTGTACTTTACTTTTACTCACACTCCTTTGGCTAGAGCTCAAACACATGGTCACATCTAACTACAGGGGAAGATGGGAAATGTAGTATAGCTGAAGGCCTAAGAAGAAGAGGAAATCCAGTTAGTGATGAGCTCGGGGTCTGGGCCTTAGAATGTAAGTTACAGACTGTTAAGCGATAGAGTCACCTTGGAAAGCAGTTTGGAGATACTGGTGAAACCGAAGCTATGTATACCGCGTGGCCCAGGAAGTCCATATGTAGTTATATATAGTAATGATGTGCTCTTACCCGTTACCCAAGGAGACATGTACAAGGACATTGGTTGAGACATTGTTTGTAAAAGGGAAAAACTAGAAACAATCTAAATGTTCATCACTTTGGGAAAGGACAAATAGAGATCTAGCCACACAATATCCACACACTATATAGCACCTAAAATGAGAGGCCTAGACTTCCATGTATCAAACTGGATGGTCCTCAGAAATTTAAAGTTTAGTGAAAACAAATGATAGGAGAATGAGTATAGTGTGCTGCTGTGCATGTAGAGCTTTAAAGGCACCGCAAATAATATTCTTCCTTACTTAGGGACACATACTTGTAAGAATTTCTAAAACATGGACAGGAAATACCCACTCCTGCTTTGAAGTAGTATAGCGGTTCTCAGGAGCGTGGTCCCCAGATCCCTTAGGATCCTTGAGCCCTTTTAGGGCGGTAGATGGTTGTCTGCTCTGTGTGCTGATTGGAGAAAGAAAGCGCTGAATGGATGACCTCTTTTCCTTCACAGAAGTCAGTGCTCTGCCTTTTGCCCCCTCTTGCTTCAGCTGTTTTTGGGTGCCAGGAGGAGGGCTTTTGCTGTGCCCTTTGCAGCACAGCTTTTAAATACTTTAGTGCCAGATAAAAACATTTGAGTAATTGAGTGAAAAAAGTCCTTGAATCCTCCATGTAACAAGTAGAGGACTGTAATAACCCAAGCACGGGTGAGATTTAGAATTGTTTCAAGTTTTACAGAAATCCAAAAGATCATCTAGTTAGACCGACTAGTTTCCTTTTACAGTTAAAGACTTGAGCCAGGAGAGTTGAGAGGACCTTTTTCAAGGTCATCCTTCTGGTGAGCTGAGCTGACAGCCCCTTGATGAGAGGAATGGAGAGAAATACTTTAGATACACCAGATTGCTGTGAACACCAATTAAAGTTGCATTCTCCTTCTTTTTGCCTGGTAAAATAGAGAAACTTTCATAGGCCCTTTCTTCAAATACTGTGACACAGATGTGATATTTATTTCACTCTATTAGTAAAAGAGTGAAATAATTACCACTTCTGCCTCACACCGGGTGGAGAGACCATAATTAATGTTCATAACATACATGTAGGGTAGTGGTTCTTAATCAAATGAGTTACAGAAGCATTTGGGAATTGATGAAAGCTGAATGTTTTATT